>WEIS01000099.1:0-34373 GCA_013389965.1 Todus mexicanus | reverse complement strand
ATCCCAAATTATTTCAGTTTCTTCGTTTGTTCGTAGCAGCATGTTTTGACTTGGGAAAATCTGGGTGAGAATGCACGGGTGGTTGTAACTCATCCAGCAAAGGCTCCTTATGGGAAGAAAGGTCTGCTCAAAGCTGAGAATCTGCTGCTTGGGAAGGAGGGGAAGCCTGTTGCTGTAGATGATTGGAGATACTCCGCAATTTAATTGAGGTGTTAGAATATCTTTCTGGTTTAGAGCTGGCTAGAAACAGCAAAGCAATGCTGTCATTCTCTAGATATAGTTACTAGTTGGATTATTTCTATGCAGAATTTCAGTTACCTCTGTTCTGTCATATTTTTATCCTTATGTGTTACTTGGTTTGTTCTTAAATAAAACCAAAAACATTCTTCCAGGTTTTACAGTTTTGTAGATCTGGAGATAACCTTCCAGACTGTCAGTACTGGGTGTCTGAAACTTTCTGTGCCGTCAGGTGTGCGGATTCCTTTAGCTACTGATTTTCATTAGGGTTTTTTTTGACTCGTAAGAGTATGAGCTCAGAGAAAATAGTTTCTTCTGATTTCTTCACTCCTGCCTGGGGCAAGAGCTGTTGTTGACACTTTAAAATATTTAAGCGTCGTGGCTCTGACAGTGAGGATATGTTAAGAGTCACCTTGTTGCACCTTCTGGTTTGGCACAGGAGTGATCTATTCGATAATCAATATCAGCCTTTTTTTCCTCTTATTGTTATAATTATCTTTCCATTTTTATTCAAATACATTGCGAGGTGTTTCACTCAGTGTTTATAGGAATTCATGGGATCCACCTAACTATTTTTGTTGCTAGCAAAGTTAAACTCTGTGCTTTATTGATGTCATCGACTGTCACAGAGCGAGGCTCTATTTTTAGCCCAGCTAAATGAAAAGCGAAACAGAGTCTCCTGTGTCGTCTTTCCTTTCGGGGCTGGTATTTCATCATTTTCGCATTCCTTTTAGAGTTTCCCTCTGCTCCATTGCCATTTGTTTTCAGTAATTTCATTAAAATCTTTGCAGTAACTCTTCAGGGGAATTTATTGTTGCACTTTCGGTAAATTCGGAGAAATCTTGTGTGGTTTTCAAGTTTCAGTGGAAGAAGCTGCTGAAGGGGGACAAGGGGATCGGTGGTTGAGAGTTTCTAAAGGCTGCAGCAGCACAACAAACTATGGTGTGATGGGCTTGTAATGTTTGGGGGGGGGGTGTTAATATTTTAAAGCCAGATATGGCAGCTGCGTAAATTTTTTACAGGCTATTGTTTGGGTGTTATGTTTTCTTGTAACTTAGTGAATTTCTTCAGGCAGTTATTTTGATAGCACAAAAACTTTGCACCATCCTATCCTGGAAACCTGCCCTGAGTCCATTGTAATCTCTCTCTTCCTTTTTTCCTTAGGAAATTTGCTACAAGACCCTATTGCTCCTACCAACTCCACGTGTCAGCATTATGTCTGCAAAACCTGTAAAGGCAAGAAGATGATGATGAAACCGTCATGTAGCTGGTGCAAGGACTACGAACAGTTTGAGGAGAATAAGCAGTTAAGCATCTTAGTGAACTGCTATAAGAAACTCTGCGAATACATAACACAAACTCCACTGGCACGAGATATTATCCAGGCCGTTGATTGTTCTGCAGATCTTTTGGCTTTGCTCAAAGATGGATCACCACTCCACGAAGAGACAGAAAAATCTTCCGATACAGCTTTGGCTTTGTGTTTGACACATTCCCCAGTACCTTCAACCTCAGAACTCCCAACTGAGCCTCCAGCTAGTTTTACGTCAATCCCTGAAAGCACACACAACATCGATATTAGAGGTTCTGTTATCAACGGGTTGCCCAATTGTAATGGGCTTTCGGTAGATAAACTTGGAGTGAATATTCCTTCTCCCGAACACACAAACACGATCGATGTCTGCAGCACTGGAGAGTATATAAAAACGGAAGACATCTCCAGCAGCCTGCAGCCCGTGTGCGATACAGTTTCTACTAGTGACTTGTGTACGACAGGCATCGACATCTGCAGTTTCAGTGAAGATATAAAACCAGGCGGCTCGCTTCTCCTTAGCGTTGAGGAGGTTCTCCGGAGCTTAGAGACCGTTTCAAATACTGAAGTCTGTGATTCTAACTTGCAGCCCAGCTTGGAAGCAAACATGACTAATGGCCCTTTCTTGCAGCTCTCTCCCCCGCCTCTTAGCCATAACATTTTCATGTCCACAGATGCTTCTCCTCATGGAATCTCGTGTACGGCGGCGACGCCGAAGGTGGTTAAGTTAAACAGAAAGCGATCTCGATCAGAAAGCGACAGCGAAAAGGTTCAACCTCTGCCCATTTCCAGCATCATCTGTGGCCCAACATTGGGAGCGTCGGCTCCTGTAACAGTGAAACAGGAAAATAAAATGTCTTTGCAGCCTATTGCAACTGTACCTAATGGAGGCACTACTCCCAAAATAAGTAAAACTGTGCTCCTGTCTAACAAAAGCATGAAAAAGAATTTAGAACATGCCCCTAAGAAATCTCACCCGAAAGCCAAACCAGGGGTGCTGAAAACAAAAGACAAAGCAAAGGAGAAGGTTCCTAGCAGTAACGTTATGCCGGGAAGCCCAACAAAAACTGTGTATAAAAAGCCACAAGAAAAGAAAGGGTGTAAATGTGGTCGTGCCACCCAAAATCCAAGTGTTCTTACATGCCGTGGCCAACGCTGCCCTTGCTATTCTAACCGCAAAGCCTGCCTTGACTGCATATGCCGTGGCTGCCAAAACTCATACATGGCTAATGGGGAGAAGAAGCTGGAGGCATTTGCAGTGCCAGAAAAGGCCTTGGAGCAGACTCGGCTTACTTTGGGCATTAATGTGACAAGCATTGCGGTGCGCAATGCCAGCACAAGCACCAGTGTAATCAATGTGACAGGGTCACCAGTAACTACGTTTTTAGCTGCCAGTACACACGATGATAAAAGTTTGGATGAAGCTATAGACATGAGATATGACTGTTGAATCTTTCTTTCTTTTCCCTGCCGTCAGTAGGGGAACTGCTACAGTTTTAAGGCAGCTATGGTTCTGTTTAACTTGCTGGAGCTCCTGCGTTTAGATCACTTGTATCAAGTGTTTTTCATTGCTATGTTATGTGTATTAGTGTCTGGGAAATAGTTGCAGATAATGGAGGAGTTACCCTAAAACTGTTTTTAGTTCTTACAGCACCTCATAGTTTGAGATCAATTGCTGATGTAAATGATTTTTATCACAAGATCTTTGGCAAGAAATACATTAACCTCATTGTACTTGGTCATGCTTTGTGCTCAGTCAAAGCTTCTGCTTACATGTAGAGAAGTGGCATCTAGTTAGTCCATCTAAACTGTGCTAGATTACCATATAGAAAAGTAATTAGCGATTAGTTAGTCACCGTTACTACAAAATCACCTGATGTTCCTCGAGGAACTGCAGCATTGAGCTGGAAAGTCCCATCTGAAAAGGGTAGATAATTTCCTGCTGTGAGCATTGGTTATCTACTCTGTGGAACACACTCAAACTCAAAAAGTTCAGTAATATATCGAGAAAGCTCAGAGCCCAAAAAGCAGCTCAGCCTCCAGACAAGGGTCAGGAAGATCAGTTGGTTAGAGATGAACGGCGAACTGCTGACTCGGATACCCTGTCCCTCGCAACAACATCGCTCTTTTTTTTTTCTTGACAGTTCCACAGGTCGCGTTCCCGATCAGCTTTGCCCTCTGTGCCAGCTCGTTTGCTTGATGAGTTCCTGACTGTTTGGGCTGGGGCAGGAAAATTACTTGTACACAAAGAAGACTCAAGTTTTAGTAGCATCAGTTTTTCCTTTTTCTTTCGTTTTGTGGGTTTTTTGTTCCCCATTCCCCCTGCCCCCTTTTTTTAAAAAATAAATAAATAAATTTGGAGTTCCTTCTGATTTTACTGCTGTTGCTTCTAGAAAAGAGAGAGGTTACAGAGGGGATTACAGAGTAACTCCTTGGCTGATTTTCCCCTCTCTGCTGCTGATCAGTGCCTGGGATACACAGAGTCTTCCCCAGCAGTTATCGCTGCTGGGAGTGTGGGTGTGTTTGTTCTAGAGTTTGTATCACAGCACACCTGGGACCCATCCCCTTGAGGGTAGACCTTCACTGACAGGCATATTTCAGCTTGGGCAGAGGATCAGTTGCTATCTGAGGTCAAATATTTTGGATGTTTGTTGGCCAGAATAAGCTATATTGCTCACTCCACCCAGAATCGGTCTCGTTTTTTGGTAATACGTTGAAAACGGCTTTCGAAGGTCACTGCTTTTCAACCTGGGCTGAAAGGCTCTGAAATGGAAAAATTACACAGATTTGTCAAAGAGCTTATCTCAGAAAATGTTAAAACAAAAAAGCGCCTTTGTAGGACTTCAGCTTTATGCAAAAATGGTTTATTTCAGCGTAATCTCTAAATAAGAGTCCAAGCGGAAGAATTTGGTCCTGCGTTTAGGTCTTCACTGGCAGGCTAAAAAAGTCCAATTACCTTGTGAAAGCAGAAATTTCTCCTCTTTGACTGCTACAGCACAAATAAAACATGGGCTGACTAGAACACAGACCATCACCTTCTCGTTGAAAAGGCAGTTCCTGTTTCAACAGCATGTGAAATAGTATGTGAATTTTTGAGTTACTTTACTGCTTCCGTCTTTCCTTTTATTCATCCAGCGCACCCCGCAGCGCCTTCCGACCTAGCGTTAGGTGTGTTTTGATTTGGCACAAAGCATGGACAATGATGGTTCCTCACCTAAGAAATAAGCAAAACCCCTCGGACACAAATGACACCTCCTTTGTTTTGTAGTGTACCATGGTGTCATTTTCTGTGAATGTGGTCAGATCTTTTTGTTGGTTTTGGTTTGTTTCTCCCCCCGTCTTTTTTGTGGGGTGGGTAGGGTGGGGGGTTAAAGCCATAGGAAGAAAAATGTGATGTACGTGTCCAGTCTGTACTTTTTTGTTTTTGTTTTGCAAGAAGAGTTGAAAAATATTTTTGATAATGAGTAAATGGTGGAAAATGCTTCTTAGTATTCTTGTCTTTATTTGCCAACCCAAGTACCTAAGATCTGTGTTTTTTAGCCCTCCTGAGATTTAACGATGTCCTATTAAAATGTATTTAGTTAAACTTGTATGTGATTTTTGTGTTGACCCAAAAGGATCCTACCATTTTCTAATTTGGTGGTTTGATCGTGACCTACTAATGTAAATCTGTTTATTAGTCCACTACGTGTAAGAGAAGTAGCCAAACCAGAGTCTGATTTAAGGGGAGTAAACTGCACAGCATGGGTTGTTTCTGATTGCTTTTGCAGAGCTGTTAAGTTTTGCTGAGATTGTTGATGGTACATTTATTAGGACTTTCATTAAATTAAATACATAGTACCTTTGCTCCAGAAATGTGGGAGTACTTGGAATTTTTACTATCTCACTGCTGCATTAAATATGGTACCAAAAGTTGGAGAATTTAGGTCAAGTGTGTTTTGGAACCGTCGACAGGAGAGCCCTGATCGTTCATGTAAAACTGCAAACGGTAGATGCAGGTTGTTTCTAAAAACATTTCCTTTTATGCTGCCACGTTCTTGAAATGTATATTAAAATTCAAATTGATTTAATAAATGTTAGTTTTCTAATCCTGTTTTGCAACTGCTAAGGGCATCAGTGTGGCATATGTTGAACTTACTGTCTAAATACTACTTAGTGCGTTGATGACTAATTCTGTAATTGTTTAAATTAGGGTTGGCTTGGTTTGGTTTTCTCAACCTCCTGGCTAGTTCTTCTTGAATAAGCTGAGCAATGGAAAGGATCATAATGTTGCTGAAAATAATTGCAGCGGTTCTGGTTTGAAGAGCATTCGTTTCCATTTTACAGCGTTACGAGCGGCAAGCGTACTGCGCTGGGACCTTCCAGCGCCGGCTGTGGTCGGAGAGTTGAGTGAAAACTCAGTCCCAGGCAGCCCAGAGCAAGGACTTGCTCCTTGCCGGCCGTGTGTGGGGAAGCGCTGCGGGATCGCTGGCCGACGGCAGTCGCAAGGAGCGGTTCAGGTCCAGGATAGTCTGGCTCGGGCTGGGCTGGGCTGGGCTGGAGGGAGTTCCCCAGCTGCCGTTGACCATGCGGGGCTATGGATTTGGGGAACTGTTCTCAGCATTAGCACACGGAAAGCTGCTTGGGGGCTTCTTTTCATATAGGAAGTGTGTGGTATTTCAGCTTTCTTCCCCATCCTCTTGGATTTACTTCCAAACTTTATTAAAATCCTGTAATTTGTAGAGCTGCATCAGAAGGAAAAAGCGAGCAGCTTGTCAGATGTTTTGCTGTGGGTCTTCTGGCCTGAAAACCTGCTGCAAAGATGGGAAGAAAATGTGGAAGATGCTCTTTCAAGCAAGAGAAACCATCCGAACCTTCATTTCGAGTGGAAGGGCTCTTCCCGTGTATCACACATCAGTGAAATAACCGGCTGGGATTAAATCCTGGGGGGAGGAGGGACAGGAACAAAACTGGAACTGAACACACCGATTGCATTGACCTCACTGCTCTTCTAGCTCTTCGAGCTCCCTGGCTCATTAAGCCTGTGCTAGAGCGCCTGGGAACAGTGGGGTCGCAACAGGCTCTTCTATTCTCCCTGCAGATGTTCTCATACTTGCACCTAAGTTTTAAGACATGATCGCAAACCAAGAAGGCAGGTAACAGACGTCTTCTTGCACAGCCACTTCCACCGGTGTCGTCATCACGCCTTAGAGGTGCTCCTGCGAGCACCGTAACAATCTTGTAGTGTCAGAAAGAACCTGTAGAGTTCCAGTGTGTCGGGAGTCAGAAATAAAACCTGAAAGGCCGCTTCCCAAGGCAGGTACTGCTGGCACAGCAAGGAGCTGCTGCTTCACTGAAGAAGATCACACAGATGTAGCGCCTGAATTGTGCAGAGACTCTCGAGCGATCCGGAATTGAAGCACCCACACCCTCAGATGTTTTTTCATGTATTTAATTTTTAGACAAATCATATTTATAAAAAAACTTCTCATTGCTAACTCGCTTTCTGAGGAATGAAATGATAAAAAAGAACAGCTTTATGTGTTAGAATCTTTCCGAGGATGTAGCACGGCTGATGAAATTCACTCTGAAAGGTATGTAACGCCATTTTAAAGTAGTACTGGTAACATTGCAAGCCCATCTTTTTTGGTCTTCACTACTTTAATTTTTCAAATTGAAGTGCCTCTGGTATTTTAAGAAAACCCAGAGGTCCTCACCAAAAAGTGGCTGTGCTGATTTACACAGATTTAGGCACGCAGGGGAGCACTGACCTGTTGGTCTCACAGGTGAAGTAACAGGATAAAGCAGTGACTCTGCTTCAGCGTTTGCATAGAATGAAATTCGAAAGGCATTACTTTTTTTTTCCCCCTCCACCCTCCATTCCACTTCCAGAAGATCCAGGAGGTGTCTTTTTTTCTTCTTTTTTCAGGACAGGTTAAAACGAGGGAGCTCAGCATCTTGCTAAGTCAAGCACAGGGCTAGTGCTCTGTGTTGGGGCTGAAGCTGGAAGGAAGGTAAGTGCTCAGATTGCTCTTTTTCCCCAGTATTTTTGAGCAGCAAGCAGGGAAATTTGGCTTTGGCAGGTTTGCTGGAAAGTGAGCACCAGCAGGGAAGGAGATTTTGGGACAGCAGCTGCAGATGAAGTGAACCAGTAACACTCTACCCCACCACTATGTGACAGGTCTTACTTTCTAAATTCAAAAGTCCTTTATTTGCCAAAAAAGAAGAAAATACAAAGTAAAAATACAAAGGTAAAACCATGCCATCACAAAATGTCTCCAAACTACTTTTACAAAGTATGAGAACCTTTATTGTTAAATACTCAGTTTCTAAAACCATCACCCAGTAATACAGAGAGAAGATCAGATCAAAAGTCTAAGCGCTGTTTACATGTTCTTCTTTCTTACAGTAGCTCATGCTCTTTCTTGAGGTTCATTTTCGATTGCATAGACATAAGATACTGCGATTTAGAAACGCCGTCCTCCAAAAACACCAGCAACGTGACGCTTCAGCGACCTCTTCTTTCGGCCTTTCAGGCAGATTTCTGTTCACTAACTAAGCACAGTACCTCGGTTAGAGCAGCTGGAGCTTTCTCAAATCCGTAGTTCAGGAGAGCAGGGAGGTTTTCCCACAGTGTTTTCTGTAAACCTGAGACTGGAATTTCTTCTTCGCTGTCCGTGTCTGTTTTGCAACACTGCCGCTTGGTGGAGGCAGCAGAGGGAGCTGGGGCAGGGCCGGCAAAAAAATGTCCTGTAGTAATTACCACTGAGGTTAGAAGGGAAAAAATGAAGGTGGTTCCATTCCAGCAGTAACTGCATGCGGCCGTATCGAGCAGTCTCTCTTAGTATGGCAGAGGGAGAATATTTCTGAATGTAAAACTAAAAAGCAAGGGGTTTTGTAAGGACACAGGACTTAATTCTAGACAAAAGCAGACTCGAGAGAACAAACGCAAATATATTTTTCTTTTAATCACATGCAAAACTGAGTTTTACTCACTTTTCTGACTACTCATAAGGAAGAAGGAATCCAGCTCATAACAGACTTCAGTCTGAGCTGAATTTACAATGAAAAATGCAGGATCTGTCTTCAGAGGTATGCAACATCTAAAGTGGCACTGACAGCTGGGGACAGGAGGCTAAGTCAGAGCAAAGTGGACTCCTGCAAGTTTTCTGTGCAGTGGTTCTTGGGTTGCTTCATTCCAGAGCCCTTGCCGACCTCCGAAGCTGGCGTGGGCTGCAGCTGAGCAGGGTCTGGTTTCTCTGTCGCGAGCATCCTTGTTTTCTTACATTTTGACTACCCCAGAAAGAAAAGCGAAGAAGTAGGACAGGAGTTCCCAAATTTACCTTGCTTATGTACTGCAGGTTTAGAAACCTTCCACCCTGAGAAGCTGTGGACAGGGCTAAGTCACAAACATCGCAGAACAGCCTCCTGTACTAATTTGTCTGTGGCTGACGAGTTATGGATGTTGCCAAAGGTATTAGTGAGAGAGAATGGATTTCTGCTCCTGGAGGAAATGACAGGAATTACTGTAGGTTCAGCACTGGTACCACCTTAGCAGGGCCTGCTGTAGCTTGTCCTTATATTCACATATCACAGAATCACAGAATGTTTAAGGCTGGAAAAGACCTCTCAGATCATCAAGTCCAGCCTATGACTTACCACCAAGACCCAGCTAAACCCTGCCACTAAGTGTGGCATCTAGTCTTTTTTTTAACACCTCCAGGGACGTTGACCCCACCGCCTCCGCGGGCAGNTCCCTCTGCAGCGTCTTCTTACCCTCCAGGGTATCGACACTGCTCCCCAACTTGGTGTCACCTGCAAATTTACTAACGGTAGACTCAATCCCCTCATCCAAGTCATCAATAAAGATGTTGAATAGAGCTGGGCCCAGGACTGATCCCTGGGGGACACCACTGGTCACTGGACACCAACTGGATGCCAAACCATTCACAACCACTCTCTGCGCCCGGTCATCCAGCCAGTTTCTAACCCAGTGAAGGGTGCACTTGTCCAAGCCATGGGCTGCCAGCTTTTTCAGGAGGATGCTGTGGGAGACTGCGCCAAAGGCCTTACTGAAGTCTAGGCAGACCACATCTACAGCCTTCCCTTTGTCTACCAGGTGGGTCACCCAGTCGTAGAAGGAGATTAGGTTGGTTAGGCAGGACCTTCCTTTCCTAAACCCATGTTGGCTGGGCCTGATCCCCTGGTTGCCTTGCACGTGCTGCTCAATGGCACTCGGGATGTTCTGCTCCATAACCTTGCCAGGCACTGAGGTCAGGCTCACAGGCCTGTAGTTCCCTGGATCCTCCTTTTGGCCCTTCTTGTGGGTGGGCATCACATTGGCCAACCTCCAGTCATCTGGGACCTCCCCTGTTAGCCAGGACTGCTGATAAATGATGGAGAGAAGCTTAGCCAGCTCCTGCGCCAGCTCCCTGAGCACCCTCGGATGAATCTCATCAGGACCCATTGACTTGGGTCTAAGTGGCACAGCAGATCCTTAACTACTTCCTCCTGAATTACAGGAGGGATGTTTTGCTCCCCATGCCTGTCTACCGACTCAGGAGCCAAGTTGTCCTGAGGGCAGTCAATCTTTTTGTTAAAGACTGGGGCAAAGACATCCGCTGTGAGTTGTTTTTTTGCTTCAATTCGCTGCTTGTTAGCCTACTAGAAAACATGAATTGGATTTGGACTCGCTCTGCTTTGTCATAGCAGCAGTGAACCTCTGTCTGTAGAAGAGGGCCTTGGGTTTGGGAGCCAAAGGGCTCAGCAGAGCAGCTACGAGCTTCAGTCTCAATTCATTGAAGCCAAACCTTGCAAAGGTAACTGGTGATTTTTACCAGGCTCAGGATATTGACTTCTTAATAAAAAAGGCATCAGTTCAGGCAGATCAGTGTGGTATGAGATGAAGTCTGAATTGATTTGATGGGTTGAGTTAAAGTCCCTCTGCAAAAGGCAAATGAGCAGAAAGATGAAAGACCCTGAAGTGGTGGGTGAATAGAGAGATTGGAAATAGCCAGAAGCAGGCTCAAGGTCCAACCGTGCAGACAGGGAAATGCCAAACCAAAAGAGTGATGCACCGAGCAGTGCTGGCCTACCAGCTCTTCACTGTCCATCACGGGCTGCATCTGCAGCCCAACACACATCTGGTGCTTGAGAACAGGGTGTCACTTACTCAACTGGTGAGTCCTCGAGTCCTTCATCTAACTAACTCCCTCCTCGTATGAAAAAGAAATTTGGCATTCCTGGGAATATACATCCTTCCTGGCAAAGGATGTTGCTCCGAACTCCCATAGGGAGGAGGAGGAGGAAATGTAATACGTAAAGAGGTTGTAGAATCACCATCTATGGAGATTTTTCAAAACTCAGCTGGATGAGGTCCTGAGAACTTGCTCTAACTTTGAAGCTGGCCTGTCTTTGTGTGAGGAGATGGCCTAGAGACCCACAGAGCTCCTTTCCATCCTGAGTTATTCTATACCGCACTAGGAGAACTTCTTTTCTTTGACGTGCAAGGGCTATTTTACGTTAGAACCTTAAAGAGCCAACCACTAAACTATTCTGGAATGAGGCTCTATAAAATCGGCAAACTGGACTGCTGCAATTCCAGTAGGGCTGCTGATGGAGTTAAACACCAGCACTGCTGAAGTAATGTCAAGGTTCGGTTTCAGCCTAAAATGGGGTCAAGTTCTCCTTGTTCCTTTGAGGAATCTTTGTCTTTGGAGAGATGCAAAATTTTATCAAAACTAAAAGGCCACTCTGGACCTAGATGGTAAAGCAAAGCAGTCAACTGCTTTGCTCAGGGTCTTTCCAGTTAAAAAGTGGACAGAGCTGGTTACAGTTAGCGGTTGTGTGACTTCCATCCGTGTTCATTTCTGCAGTCATTTCCTAGTTTATTCTGCAGTTGGGTCTTTGTGGAATCATCCCTAGTGAAGCTTTTCCCCTGAAGGTTATATTGATGCCGGAGATGCAACTCAAACCCCCGGTGTTGAAGAGAGCCACTCTTGCATGCTTCTTGCATTCCAAGAGGCTTTTCCTGGTTTGCTTAGAGCACTTCCTGCTTACTTATTATTATGGAATGGAAGTTACCATGCAGTGCCTTTGCTAACAACTTGGACAGCCAGAAGTTTCCGAATAGCAAATCCAGGCCCCTGGGGTGTGTACGTGCACCTAGATAAAATAGCGGCTTTGATTAAAAAAAAAAAGAAATGGATCTCTTTTGATTATTAACACTTCGAGGTATCGTCTAGAGATCGCTGTTACTCGGCGCTAGTCTCTCTACGGACACAAAACGCAGCAGGCTAATTGTGTGTGTATACACACGTGAGCCATTAAGTGCCTGGGTTCCGCCTTTGGTGCAGGCAAGGAGGTGCCTGCTTGGAGAGCTGATCCGGGCATTGGCTGTTCTTACATCTGGTAAAGAGGAAATACAATGTGTACATACCAACCAAGCAGCACCTATTTGGGCACAGTTATGATAGCTGAAATAAAATATGACAGCTGAAACCTGTCCCAAGCTGGAGAAAGTAAAAGTACCAGATCTATTTGCCTATCTACGATGGCTAAAATTGAGGACTAGTATGAATATGTTGTAATGAATCACAGACAGACAGTAGCTGGCAAGGGGGAACAGCTCCGGCAGCAAAGCATCTGCTATTACTAGAAACACCAGTTGTGAATCTGTGGGGGAAAGTCAGTTTAATTTTGCACTTAAAGCAAGAATTCATTAGTTAGTGTTTCCTCTCTGAGACTGGGGCCTACCTTCATGGGTGGAAAATAAATCCTTGGCAATACTATAGACTAATTCTTTTACCAGTTAAAGGATCTCTCCAGTAACAAGAGGGTTGTTTTTATCCTTCATTATCTCAGCTTACTCTCTTAGAGAAGGCTACAGGTCAGCAAGACAAGAGAGAAGAACACAGGGAATGGACGGAACTGGTGCCCACAAGACACAGCAGTTTCAACACCTCAGCTCAACAACATATGTCTCTTGTGGGTTTTTTTCTTTTGTAAATATGCTAGAAAATACTTCTACAGAGACAAAACACTACCCTGAGGAAGATCCTCTTCTGTACAGGACAAGACGTAGAAATGTTAACTCTATCTCAAATTCTTAGTGAACCTTTACATCATGGAGCTCACTAACTGTCCATAAACTCATGCAAGTAAAATGTGTCCAGTATCAACTGTAAGAGCTCATGGTGTAAAGCACGAAACGGGACCTCGCTCTCCCCACGCACAGACATGGTGCCTTGGTTTCCAGGACAGTAAGGAAAAAGAGAACTTCATTGTGACTTAGGATTTAAGATTTCTAGACATATATTTAAGTTAATTTGGCAGCTCTTTTTTTGTCACTCCTGGTATAACGTCAAGGGGACAGAACAGCACAGGACTGAACTGACTCAGAAATGACCACTGTAGATGTTGCATGCGGTTGTTACAGTTAATCATTAGATGCTGGCATTTATTGCACATCTGGGGACATAACAGAATTTATATATAAATGAACAAGGTGCAATCACCATTTTTAATTAGCGTGCATGATAACACATTGGAAAAAGCCTTTTTATAGAAATTACCTTATTGCAATTACACAGGAAGAGAAAAAGGGTTCTCAAGTTACAGTGTACAAAATAAAGCACGTTGCTCCAATGACAGATTTAAGAAAAATCCCTAAGTGTCTTGGGACTGAACACTATCCAGTTTGAAAGAGATTGATTAAATGTCTTCCATTTCTCTATGCTGAGAGATCTGAGATAACTAGTTTGTCTGACTTGTCTCCAGCTTCAGGGGGAGATAAGACTTCATCTGTGTCATAGTCTTCTTCAAATGATCTGCAAAGATAAAAGGTATGTCTTTAAAAGCTGTATTTTGGTGAAAGCATTTTCAGGTGAGTTACTTCAGCAGCTACTAAAGCAGCTGGCTAAAATACAGCAGCATGCAAGATGTTTACATCGAGGAGGAGATTTAGAAGACCTTGAAAACAGTGCAGTAGTAACCAGTATTCTGAGAGCTGACGTGAATTACTGTGCTCCCATCCAGCCTCATTTGTAAGTTCCAGAACAACTCTTCACTGGTGTTCAGCATTAAAAAATTTGAATCCAGTTTCAGTAACAATTGTCAGTAGCTCACAGTAGCCTTAGTGGAGAAATAAAGTCCTCCAGCCACACACAGAGACCCTAGAGATTCAAACTTGCTCAAAATTACATAGCTTCCAAAGTATGTTCTGGTTTAGGGTATGTTTTGACATCCACAGAAGAACAATTGTGGCCATGCTGTCATGTTCTTCTCTCACTTGGTTTGGAGTTTAATATCCATGTTGCAGCATTTATAGCCTGATGAGGTTTAGCTGTGAATTCTCAGCTTCAGCTAGTTTCACTATTTGGGCTGGTTGAGTTCTGTGCTCTGCAGCAGAAGATATCACTTTAGGGCTCTCATCCCATTCCTATTCCTGAGAAACAATGTTTTGGAGATGTGTTCCCTCCAGTCTCAGCACACTACCAGTTAGCTTCTCAGGGCTCCCAAGAAATTCAAATTCCTCCTTCTGTACTGAGAGCATCACTGCTTATGAAGGAAATGTTGCAGTGGGTGTTCCAGTGGCAAGCACAGGAATAGCTCGTTTGTTCAGTGGTAAACTGTGCTGCAAAAAGGTTAGCTCCTTTGATACCCCATCGTGGATGATGCCAAGAAAGAATTGTCTACCACTTCTTATGCTGTTTTCCCCTTCACTAACCCTTCTGCAGACAGAGCAATTCCTTGGGAGCCTATCAGTGTGTATATTGCTGTGGGGAGGATTCTATGCTATAGCCTGGTGATCCCCATGTGAAGAAGAGACAGACAGCACAGAGATCTTCCTGGATGATATTTTCATCTTCTCTTCCACCTGCTTAGTAATTCTGCCACCTTCTGGATCCTTGCATAAGGTGAGAGGAGGGGAACAACAGTCTGGGTCCTACATCAGTAACTGTTCTCATCCCGCATGCAAGGGTACCAAAAGAGTACCCAATACACACACTTTTTGCTGCACTGGTGCCTGCCAGGGGTCTGCACAGCCCTGCCTCCCCTCTGCTCCCCACCTGGGAACAAACTGGCCATCTTTGTACGTGCCTCAGTTTCTCTAATGCCTCACAGGTTTAAGGTGATGATGCTGAAGAAAACTTTTTCTTTCCATTTGAATGCTGCTCTTAGGAATGCTCCTTTTGTGTCCCCTCTCCTTTCAATTTTACCATTACGGGGTTTTTTTCCATTGCCTTTTGCTTCTGGACTAAACCACCTCATGTCTGCCTCAAAAAGGTGCTTCCCATTGTCCTTTTCCACTTCACTCTTTTCCTCCTTAAGGCTCAGCAGTGCCTGTCCTTCCCATCTTGGAAGAAATGCTTTCCACCTTCACAGCTTGGAAGCATCCAAGGGACAGCTTATTCACGAAATTAGCACTAAAGATAATCACCTTCTCTCCTTTCAGGCCACTTTTAAAACTTCGCAGTCCCATATGGACTCTCATGTCGGTTAAACACCCATTCCTTAGGACTCGGCCCTGGCAACTCTAGTTTGTTCAGAGAAGGCAAATTACTCCAGGAAATCTTTGTCCTTCCTTCTGGTGAACACACATTTTGTCACTGAGTGGTTCAGCAATGCACTTCTTCCCCCTCTCCCTTCCTTATGCTGCTGGGTTCATGAAAGTGAGCAACTCAACAATCATCTGACTTAAGTGAGACAAGAAAAATGGTCTAAGCTGCCTAAACCATCACCTGATCCTGTGCCTTTATCCCTCCAATCCGGCTCTGAGCAGGATTGCTCTGTATTGTGCCCTCCCTCCTTGTTGTTCAGCTGAAGGGGATTCTTTCCTATCAGCAGCTGATAATAGATGGTCTCTTTCTCCTTATTTCTCTTCATGTGGAGAAAGATCTTTTTCCATGAAGGTAATTGTGGCTTCCATATACATCAGCTGGCTGAAACTGGTTACTGGAACAGTAAAGAAAGTGGTTCTTACTTCTGCCAGGCAAGCCATAGCCTGGACTGCAAGAATGGACTTCTGCAAAACCCGTACTTATATCTGCATTAAGGGCTTGTGTTGGTCAGAGTCAACTATTGGTGTTGCCTTCAAGCAACAACGTGTGTACACATTCACTAGGGAACCGACTCCCCTCACTGAATCTCATATGCAGGTACATGAGCGGAGCATGGCTGAGAAGTGTTCAGATCAGCTTAAGCTTCCAGTGGATGCCTCATTGCTGTCTCGAGCAGGACAAAATATTTGTCTTATTTTTGGTGACTGTAGCTCTCAATAGATTCGCACCATCCCTAAGTCCCTCTGCATATCCACTATGTCTTGGTGAGATTCCTCTTCCAGGAGCAGTGCTCTCTCATGGGCAAGCCTGCAGACAGCCAGACAGACTCCCTGTTTCTGTTGTCCTCAAAGAACAGCAGAAATAATGTATGTGCAAAAACTCAATGCCTGTTTCTGGCAAATTTGTCTGGGCATCCAGCTCTTTGTTTTTCTTGTTCCCTTCCTTTTTTCCTGCGTGGTCTGTTGCTATGCTCCACAAATGAGATCTAATCCTGCTGCCATGACTACAGAGCTTTTCAGGGGCTCTTAAAAGCAAGCAGCAAGGTTGCTGACATGCTCTTTACGGGAAGACGGAGCTGTTTCAGACAGACTTCAGAAATCTGGTATCACCTGCCACTTTTCCTCTCGTTTTAGTGAGTTTGGAGATTCATGGTCCTGCAAAGCTTTTATGGCAGACTCCTCTTTCTTTTCAATGCTGAGGACACAGGTGTTGCAAAGCAGCTGCAGCGCAACAGCAATTTTATCCTCCATCGTGTGTTACCTCATCTTCCATTGTGAGGGCCACAAAAAGGCAAGGCAGCTCCAAAGAGATGAGGGAACAGCCCATAGCTGTTTGGATGCACATCACAGGGCGAGAGGGAAACACAGCCCTCAATAGCTTTGCAAATCTCTGTCACTAATTAGTAGGTGCTACTGTTATCCCAAGCACTTCCCAGTGTGGGAAGTTTTCAAAATTATGCAATCTTCTCAGTACTCTTTAATGGCTCTACAAATACTGTTCAAGAAGGGATGAAATCCTGAATTGTGCAAGGTTAGCAGAGGGTAAAAATTCTTTGGATGTTTGTTATATTAATATTAACCTGGTGACTTCCAGAGAAATGTTCTCAAGAAGATATTAACACAGACAAATCTAAAAGATAATTATAGTGAGTCTCCCTTAGGAGCCTCTGCAGGAAGCCCCTGCACACAGAGAGGCTCTGGAGCAACTGCTCTGCCTAAATTAATCGACTCTAAGGATGTCTGGAGTGTCTGTCCACAATTTGATAGAAGGCTGCAGAAGTGAGTGTAGGCATTGCAGAAACCAACCCTGTGCTGACGAAAAGTCTCAACAAACTTAGTAAATGAATGAAAACATTGAAACAGCTGAAGAACACGGACTAATAGGCACAAAGTTTGGCAGAAAGTAAAAATACGTGACTAGTGAAAGTCTCTGCTAGGTGTAACAAACGTAATAGAGCTACAGCTTCTAATCTATGATCGTGTGACATGGTCAATACATGGCCAAGACTAGCAAAAGTCATTTGATCTCTTTTTTTGTATGGTTGCTGAAAGAAAAAGACTTTGTCCTTTTTCCCAGCTATATTCATTACTGCATCGTGTGCAGCCAATTCAAATGGCTGCCCACAAAGAAACTCGTTGTGACAAATACATCAATACTGCCTTTGGGAGCAACTGCTTCAGGCTTCACATGCTCCAGCGTTGGGTCCAAACGATAAGTCCACTAATTCAGTACCTCTGATAAAAGCAGCATCTACATGCTCCTACTAAACCTCACCTGGAGCCTAAGAGCGTGTCCCTGGGGCAGAGCAATGCCAGCGCTTACCCTTCTTGTAACTGCTCGTTCCCAGACTCCTCAGCCACAAGAATCTCATACTCTTCAGCAGCATATTTGTCCCAGTCAGAGGGTTCCGGGCCATCATTTTCGATGTCCTAAAGAGATCAGACAGTCAAGCACTCGATGTTCATACCTCTCCACAGCTGTTTACAATAGGTCTAAACATGTGAAATTGCAATTCTAGGAATAGTAAGCAACTATAGAAACAGTCAGTCAAAAGTGACTCGCTATTATCTTAAACTATCTTAACATCTGCACATAAATGACTATGAAAAAATACATCCCTTGGTCTACAAAGCTCAGCGTGTGACCTGAGCTGCCAACAAACAGAGCCTGCTTCATTTCAGAAGTGCAGAACATTCATAACTGCACACCTTCTTTGCTCTTGCTCAGCAAGTCCTGCATCTGTGCACTTTGTAATTGGTTGAAGAACTTAGTGACTAAAAATCTTTAATTAAATATTAATTGTATCTGATCTCTTGATCAGCTTGCTAATCAAACTCTTCACAGTTTGCCAAGTTTGGGCAAGTTTGAGACAAGGTTACAGAATAACATCCTTATAAACATTTGGCCCTCTGCCTTTACTATAAGATGGGGAAAAGAAGTTACCCCCTGGGCCCACTTGACTCCTCTTATGGTAATCCAGTTTAAACAAACAAACAAACTGGTTCTGGGTTGGGATATCTATAAGCCTTGAATCATGGAACTGCAAAGTTCCTCTTAGAGGTTATGTGGGAACAGCTGGGAGGGAACCGGAGTTGGTTTTGGCATCGCCCTCCCTTTTCTTTGACCAAATAAGAGGCTTCTGGGAGACAGTCTTTAAGCTACAGTCACATCTGCTTTCACTGGATATGCAAGGGGAGCCAGAAGTGAGGGACTTCATAGCAACAGCTGACAAAACTCAACTCTCTGAACATTCAACAGTTGGTAGTGAGCAACAAGTGCAAAATACAAAAGGCGCCATCTCCTCCTGTATTTTCTCTGCTTGGAAAGAGGTGGATGATGAATGACACTGCAGCCAGACTGATAACCAGGTACCACGTGCAACTTCCAAACCTTCCAGCTAGTCTGGGCTCTGTGTGGCCTGATCACGGAGCTGGGACCTCATCTGCCTCGGCCCCTGTGTTGTAAAGGTCTGTCTCTTTGGTTCTATTAGGCTATGGGGAAATTGCGAGCACTGTTTTAAGGATCAGAGGCCAACTCAGATGTTTAATGAATCTTCACATGGAGCTGACTTTATGACTGCAGCTGTGTAGGGGACGGGGAGAGACAAATAGGATCTTAAGTTCTGAATCTCACAGCTCCTCTCTAAACTGAGCAAACCAGATTCCCTTCTAGTGCAGCTGCGCGCTGCTCTTTCAGCCTGCTGAATCAGTGCAACTCATCAGGCTTTAGTCCTTCACTCTAGAATCCCCCACTGCACTGCCAGTGCTGGCGTTATAGGATTAGTAACGGCAACCAAATCATAGAACGGCAGTTTCACTTGTGTTGGAAGAGACCCAGGAGGCCTCTAGTTCCAGCCTCTGCTCAAATCAGGGTTTGCTGTGAGGTCAGATTAGGGGGCTCAAGGCTTTGTGCACTCACATCCTGAAAACTTCCAAGAACAGAAGCTGCACAACCTCTCTGGGCAACCTGTTCCAGTGTTCGACTGGCCTACTTGTGATAAAAGTTCTCTTATATTCAGTTGGATTTTTCCCTACATCCAGTAGGGAAAGATGGGTTTGAGAAGTCCTGTATTTAGGAATAAAAGAGATTCATACCTTTTGCACTGCAAAGGGATCCCTCTGTTCATTGTCCAGATATTTCTCTAAATTGAAGAAGGTGTTGTAGAACACATGAGCCATTCTGCACCTCTTCAGGTCTCGCAGGGTTACTCTTCCTACAGAAAAAAACCCCCCACATTATTGTGCTACTGAATTCTTTCTTAGTGAAAGACTGGACCTGTTGCTTGTTAGTCTTATCAAAGTTTTAATTGTAAGACCAGTATGCTACAATGCTACAAAATTTCTTCCCAAGTCTGTCAAGGATTGTAACATTATTTAATAAATGGGTACATTTATTAGGCTTAAATCTTACCCACATACTGAAGTCTTTCACATTCATATGAAATGTGGAAGAATGTCAATAGGGGCAGTCCAGTTTCAAAATCTAGACTGTTGGCACATCCCACAGCTGGAATATACAACTCCAGTTGCAGAAAGTTAATTCACAAGGTCTCTCGTTTTAGTATTTCAAACCTCCTGATGCATAACATTATGGCACAATAGCCACTGTTCAGACTCGGACCTCATGCAGTAATTTCAGCCCTGTGATTCTAACACAAGGCTGCACCTATTGATGGCTTTCTCAGGGGCATTACTTTCTCAATATTTCCACCATAGATCAGAGAGGATGGAAACTCCCATTAAACAGGACGTACCTTCCCTCTCTGGCTTAACGAGATCAAGCATCTGACACAGCAAGTCATGAAACGGCAGTGGTTCTATGCCCATCACTTCCATCCGCTCACATTGCTCCTCATAAAAGTATTCCAGTTCATACATGGAGAGCACTCCATCCCCATCCAGGTCCATGCACCGAAACCAGTACTCGATGCTAGGAAAAAGAGACAGGGTTGGTGAAAGCACAGCACTGCATTAGGAAATCCATAGAGCAGATATTGCAGCAATGCACATTCCCTTCCCCCATCCTCTAATGCTCTTCTGCTCAAAGACTGCCTTGGGGTAACCAGAGGGAATGATGACTACCAGGACACTAAACATTACAAGAAAACTCTGCTTCTACACAACTTCTCCTTGAGAAATGCAAATTATTTGAATACAAGTTGACAGTAAGTTGCTTTCTTCCTAATAATCACTGGAACAGAAGTTTCTATAACCTTATCTGCTCATCTTGATACTTTTATTAAGACACAGAAATCAGTCAGACCTTGTAGCGCTCCTTTTGTCTTCCTCTGAAATCAGGAACCACACAAAATCAGCGTAACTCATGCGGCCTTCCTTTTGAACTTCATTGCCCCTGGAAAGCACGAGAAAAACAAACAACCAAAAATCACCAAATCATCAGGCTCCTAAATACTCAGGATGTTATCAAACATTTTTTCTATCAAAAGCCCCAAATCATCAGTGAGAGAAAAATGGGGCATCGTGAACCATTTTGCTTGCAGTCCCTGCACTCCACAGCACCAGTCCATGTGCATTTCCCCACAGGCACAGCAATTGCTGCCCTGATGTCACTGCAGAGCTGAGGCACATCTAAGCACATCCCCTCCCACAAGTGCTATGCTGTTTTACTTTTTGGAGACTTTAAAGCAGTGCTCTCCAGCTATCCCTGTGCCACTGTGGGGCACAAACACACAGTGTTTGCGTGTTCCCTCTGGCTATGCCCAACTTGTTCTACAATGAGGTCTATGGATGGTCATCCTATGGGATTTTTAAATTTGTTTTCTTAAAATACCCAGAAGTCTCACTCCAGTTTGAGGCAGCTCCAGCTAGAGTACCACCATACTGGGAACCATTCTGATCACTGAGGACTTTTGAGAGTATCTTGAATTTCTAACCAGCCTGACAGAAATTCCCTTCATTTCTATCCCCAACCAGTATGCTGTTCCTCACCTCACTACTGCACCGCTGAATATTCGCTCAATAATCCTGCTCGATAAAGCTGGAAACGAAGAAAACATGAAGAAAATGAAGTTATGGGTTACAGGAATAACTACAATCAGTAGTTCACGCTGAATCCACACAAAGCCATTTCCCATTGCTCACAGAATGCTCTATCTGCATTGTCTGACCACTTTACTGGTCTCTGTTTAGCAGCATTTTGTGAAAACCGAAGATGATTCTCCCAGTGTCTTTGCCTTTGTGTCTGCCCAAACACTGTATTTCCCCACAAATGTGGCAACTTGCTTGTTATCTGGATTCTTGGACATGGGCAGTGTTACTCCTACTTTGTTGCAGTAGCGTTTGTCACATGAGCAAATGCTGCTGATAGAAGGAGACTGTTTCAGTGTGTATTGCGAAAAAGGTTCAGTTATGAAGCAAAAATCACACATCAAATTCCTACAAAACACATCTTAGCAGAGCACAAGCTGTAGCAATCCTGCTGCAGGGAAGGACAATGAAAAACAAGCATCATTTTAGGTGAGTGGGAGGGCTTTGCCAGCCAGGAAACGTGTGGGATAGATTATTATGGTAGAGACACACCAGCCAAGCAGCAAGTATCAGTCTTGAGCGGGATTTACACACTCGCCCTCCCAGACTCCTGACACACTTCCTTCAGACCCCTTCCTTAACTCCTTCTACATGTTCTGCATCACTTCTGCAGTCCTGGCATGCTTCCGACACACCAGCCAGGCAGACACAACCTGCTCCACCCCTCAAATCCCCCTGGTGTGGTGCTGACAGGCTGCTGTACCACTGCACTGACTGAGGGCTTCTCCCCTTAACCCTGCCCACAGCACCCCTTCGATCCTTAGCTCCCCAGCACCCAGTGCTCTCAAGCCACCTGTGCAACAAATACTCCATCCTCACACTCCAGTCTCCCACCAGAAACCAAGTCTCCCATATCGCCTATCTCTCATCAGGCGCTCCTCTATCCTCATCTGTANTGACCCCAAACTGTGACATCATCCCATCCAGACCTATTATCAATGCTCCTGACCCCTGTCACTGCCACGCTCATCCATAACCCCCATGGCCTTCCCATAAACATCTGCACTCAGAACACGCGGGTGGCCACCACACCACTCCTGACACATGCACACACCTACAGCATTCTCATTGTCACACCCCTTTCCTTCTTTCTTACTTCAGCTCACTAGCATCTTGGCTCCTGCAAAATGTTGTCCCCAATCCCAGAGAGCCACGCCTGACAGCTTGTCACAGCTCCAGATCCCTGTAGCCCTAGACACCACAATACCTTATCACGCACTTCACCTTTCCTGCCACCTCCAGTCACATGTTGTGTCCAAACACCCCCATTCCTCAAACCTGATTCTCTGTCCCAGAGCTACTTTCTCAAAAAGTGCAGCAACCACACAGAAGAATCCAAGAAGGCTTTGTCTTCAGCATTAAATATGATGTTCAATAGCTCAGGCTCCTCTCCAAGACATAGCCTTCTGAGATCTAACAAGTAAGCACATGGGCATATCATGCTCTCAGAACATGGATAATCCTGAAACCTGAGTGTCTCCACCTAGCACAATGCATAAAGAGTAACTCCTTTGGATATTTTAGCCTTTTGTGGATTTGTATTCCATTAACCTATCCATGGCTCTTGAGCCTTTGAAAACTCATAGCACCTGCTCAGCTTGTGGCAAAGAGTTTCATGCTGAACTCCAAGAGATTCTCCAGAGTGCATGTGCAATTTGAAATACACTCAGCTTCTCTGGACTGCGGAATTTATCTCACACATAAAAAGACTGGACTTCAGCAACCTCTGAAGTTCATATGAGCTTGTCCTTTTTGTTCCTACTTACAAATAACTACAAAACCCTTAGTAAATTATAAGCAAGTTTCAATATATTGTTTTAGCTTGTCCTTCTGGCAGTGACCCACACATGAACAGAAGCTCCCTCTCTAGTTGCTCCTGCAGAAAATGCTTGTACTGCATTTCTCTGTCTAAGCCCCTACAACTGGCTCTGTAAATCAACATTTGTGCAAGAGATGGATGGCTCCATATAAATTTTTTTGAGGCATCAGACTAACCAAATTAAACCTAGTCTTCAGTTTTTAGTGGAACATTCTATTTTCAGCAATCCCCTTCATCCCAGCACAGCTTGCAGGCACCATACCTTGCTCACTGTACCTAGCCAGATCCTTCTGGCTGATGTAAAGATCATGGTCAGTGTCCAGCTCCCAGAATTTACAGTATATAACATAGAAGTGCTCATAGGAGAAATAATCCGTGATCTGATTTATGTCATCCTCTTCTTCCAAGAGAGCAAGAGTCTGAAAGAGTACAAATAAAGTGGGAAGTTAAACCTAGACAAACAGGCAGTTCAGCTGCCAAAGTCCTGCAGCCTCTGTGGAAGTTGGGTGAACACAGCTCGGAGAGCTACTCCAAAATGCAGCATTTCTCCTCTCTAGGAGATTTTGTTCCTGCATTCCTCAGCAGGCACTTACAGAGCATCTGGCTGGGCTATCCTGGTTAGCATGTCTACGCGCAATATTGTTGCCACTCCTGTGAATAATTTCTGCTGATTTTCAACTATACTGAAGAGTGAGGCAGGAAAACAAGAACACAACTGCAGTCTCAGCTGGGATCTATTACTTGTGAAGCATTTCTGACCTGCACCAGAGACTCTTACAGCAAGTCCACAGTTCTCCATAGGAACTGAACTGAGGTGTATCTTACACATCGCACATTCTTGCCTGGCTCCCAAAGGACAAAACCAAGTGTTGGTCTACGGTCATGCCTGGACTGGGGAGGGAGGAATGGATCCTAAGCAGATCAAACTAATCACACTGATTTTCCTGGGCTGTTCCTGACAGGAATTACTATGGTTTAACTGGGAGGCTTAAACAGATTTCCAACCATGATGTGTTAACATGTCTTGTTAGAAAACATTTAGTGGCAACACCCTCGTTTCATTCCCACTTCACACCTACCTCTGTCCTTCCCTCCACTCTGCCTTCCCCCAATAGAAGGGTATTACACGTTTATAAGCACCACCTCACTGCTTGCCTTTCTCCCAGTGATGAGGCCACAGGACACCAGACACACTTTCAGTCTTATTAGACTATAATAAGTCCCAGCTATCTGAGGGAGCAGGCAGACTTAGCAGTTTTTCTATCCATAACCATAAAACCAGATGCTGTGTTGTAGCAGGCACTGATAGTTCAGTGTCAACTTTCAGTCCCCTCCACATCCAAGGAACCCAACTGAGTCTCAACAAAACTCTCATATTCTGCTATCCACTAGGTTCAGTGAAGTTTCAGGCAGAGACAAGAGAATGGCACTGCCAGACCTGTGCTATTCTGACTTGCTGATGCTCAAGTCTAAAAACCTCTGATTAATCACTCCCTAGTCTCTTCAGATTCTTCGTGGGTCTCTGCATTTCTTTGCAGACAGTAATCACTTGAGAAGGCTTTTCAATAACTAATTTTTTTCTTTTATAACTCATGCCAAAATATGCCATTTACACACATAGCAAAGAGCTGCCCAAGCAAACTTATGGTCCCAGAGCTGAACTTGCTCTTGGTTCCTCTGCTGCAGGAGATGAAAGGCAGAGTAGATATGCAAGGAAAAAGTGACAGAGTGCACAACGGGAGAAAATGAGTGAATAAAGATGCAGGATAAGTTGGGAGGATTTGTCTGTAAAAGAGGTTAGGGAGAAAACAGGATCAAAGGGCTTGGACTGGTATGGGACAATCCAGGGGAACACTGATTTTTTTAATCAGCTGATGTGATCAGTGGGGCAGAAGATGTCTGAAAGAAGGAATACGAATTCATGCTCAAGGCTTTTGAGGATGACAGCACACTACAACGTGTGCTGAGCAACGGATACAGTAGGGAAGTCTCACTGCTTTAGGTGAGCCCTTTACCTTTCAGCCTAGAGATGTTCTGGCTATTTATGTTGGGCTGGAGTTGAGCAGCCTGAGGTAGTTTTAGCCTGGTGCTCTTTTGGGCAAAATATAGAGAACAGAGATCCAAACTCTGAAACCTCTGCCCAACATAAGGATACAGTGCAGGGATTGCAAGAAGAACCAAGCTTCATTCATTAACCTTTTTGAAGAAGTCTACTGCAGAAGTGGAAATCAGCTCCTGAAGATGCACAGTCTGGCAATTGCACGGCACAACATGCCTGACCAACTGTCAGTGGGCCGATTGCCAGCTGGGAGTCAGGAAATTGGCTGTCCTATCCCACATATATTGTAGGCAATCCAGCAGCTATTCCTGGCTACTCAATGAGCCACTTAACATAGGTGCACTGCTGTGTCTTGCTTCCCTTCCTCTTTGGCTAGGTTGGGTGCCAAGAACCAATCTCTTGATGTAGCTTCAGAGTGGGTGCACAGTCACCCCTTGATGTTCTATCAGTGCACTCTAGGCTGCTCCAGTCCTTGGCTTCTCTCAACTCACACGCAACTTGTCCACTGGCTCCAGCACTCTCCTGGCACTGAGCATTTGGCTTGTCTCACTCCAACCCAGGCACAGCTCCCTCACTCTAGAGTATACAGCTACAGGACAAAGGCACCGTGCATTCTGTATCTCGTTCAGGCAGGAACCAACATACTTGTAAGAAGTTGCTCTTCCTCAGCTCTGTTAGAGTGATCTTCCCAGACCAGGATCGATTGACTGTGTAGAATATTCTCTGTATAACCTGCAACACATGAACAGTGCTCTTGAAATCAACTCCTGAAATACAGCAGTTTGGGAATTTAAATGCAGTAACTTTCTTTTGTTTATTCGCTCATCTTATGGGGACTTTGTGGCAAATGATTTTGTGATATTACTCTCCTTAATCACTATGCAGCATTAAAGTGACGTTTGTTTCTGAAATAGCATTATCCATTTCCACTCTGCAAATATTTTGGTTGATCTTAATTCACATTTTTGAGCATGCAGATACATTATTTATGACAAGAAATGTGTTCAAAGTGCTGATGAATCACCTTGAAACTGAGTTTTTCAGATTTTAGGCACTCTAGTTTGTATGGGTCAACTGAAATAGTGTTCTGTATCAGAAAAAAAATCAGGACTTATGAAGAGGAAACAACATATAAATGAAAGCCACAACTGATGTCTGATCTATTGTGTCTACAACAATGCCTCATCCCCTTGGTGGCTCCACTGAAACTAAGCCGTAGAGATTATCTGTCCACATTTATCTTAGGTAAGTGTTAACCTCATTTGTCTCCTGATCTTATTTGCCCCTGGTGAAAGTGAGTAAAAAGCATAGCCAGGAACGCACAGACTTCTGAGAACCCAAGAGAAACAGTTCACAGTACGACACTGAGCGCACTCCCAAGTACCTAAAAAAGCAAACTCAACCCTTGCTAGCCGACTCTTTGTGAGCTTGTCAAATATCATAAAGTGGGGGAAAATGCAAATGTGTGATCAAGCACATGCAAGAATAAACTTAACAGGGGAAACAACAACAACCAAACGTCTTCAACATGAGAAATTAGAAATATTAATTTGACTATAAGCACTGAAATCTGTGGACTATAATTTTTGTCAACCAAACTTAATACAAACAAACCTTTGATGTCGCTGACATCATGGTGACACATCCTACAGTTTTGGTAAACCTTAATAGCGCATGCTGTGCCAACACAAAAATCAGCTTTACACAACAATATGGACATTACAGAGATTAATCCTGTTAAATTAAATGGAATGGGTTTGATTCTTAGCTTGAACTAGTTTCAAGTGGGCAATCACCATTTAAGGGCCAAATGTCGACTTGGTCACACAAATGCTGGTTCTTAGACCAGAAGAGATGTGGAACCAAGTATGAGACTGTTGATAACAGTCTGCTTTGGGATACACAGATTAATGAGTAAATGCTGATAAACACAAATAATTCAGAGAACAACAAGAATGATTTGAGGACTCCAAATGTATCCTGAAGAATAAATACTAATATAGTCAAGTTAGCTGAACATGACACCTATTGGTAGCTATCCTGCTCCTTAAAAGTCCACATGAAGAGACGTATGACAGCAGGAAGACTTTTTGTCTCATGAAATACATAACTAGGAGCTGAAATCAGCCTCATTCAGACAGATACAAATGCACTTCTTTTACACTGCCTTTGATTAACCACTGGGCTAACTCCCAAAGAAACAGGGAAGGCTTTTTATCACTCCAGACGTCAAAGATGGATGTCCTTCTAAGGTTGTGGGTCAATTCAATTAAAAAGCGGCAAACAAACCTATCCTAACTATAGCAATCACTGAGCAATGTTCTCTTGTAATGGCCTGTGTAATGCAAGAGGTCAGACTAGGTAATCACAACGATCTTTTCTGGTCTTAAGCACAATGAAGAAGCTGTATGTTTGTTTCTCCTTTAATGCCTCTGGCAGTTGCTGCCATGCTGGATTCTATTTCTGGACTTTGTTTGGCCTTTACTTCCAGATTGCACAAGGATTCAGAGGCTGAAGCGGGTCTCACTCCATACATAACCCATTATCATACCTGACAACTTTGTAGCGATTCTTAAACATACAGAGTTTTCACACCATTTCGATCACTCAAAAGTAACAGTCCCAAGAATGAGAAAAAGGACCCTTAACCAGCAATTATTCTTTTCCTCTGCCTGCAGGGCAATAAAAGACAACAAAACATCCCCGTTTGTGACACGTAAGAAACTGTTCCTCTATCAGAACATATTGACAAAGATGTTCCATCTGCTCCCTCCTCACCTAGCTGTGAAAATAAAGCATTCAGAGGTAAAATGGGATCTCTTTTCACCTCTTTTATCCTGTCCAGTCACTCAGTGCAGGCTTTATTATTCAAATAATGGTCCAGTTTCAACAGAGAGCACATAGTGTATATATCAGTATAAAATGTCAATACCTCCCTCTTTTTTTCCAGGTCATGAAAACCAAGCTCTCTCTCAAAACAAAAAAAAACCAAAAAACCAAAAAAAAACCAAAACAAAACAAAAACAAAAAAAAACCAACAAAAAACCCAAACAAAAAAAACAAAAGCATTTGGGAAACTTCCTAGAACATGATTACACAGCCTGAGATGATCTGCAGCATTCAAGCCACACTTGTCAGTTATGTCCCACTGAAAGCCGTAAACAGCTTTGTTTTTCTCAGCATGGAAGATTATTTATTCTTAATTCAGCCCATGAGACTTTGGAAGGGGGAGCCTCTTCCTATTTGCCCATTATTCTCCTGTAATCTACCTCCAGGACTCAAACCATCAATGGGGCAGTTCTAGACTTTCCCCCAGTCTTCGCAGAAGAACAAAAGCAATACTATTCCTGGAAAAGCCCATAAAGCTTTATTAAACCCTGTAGGCCACCTTCCCCTTACACATTCACATTGGCAATACTGCAGAAGCTGAAGCATTTTTCAACAAGCAATACATTTCTGCCAAGTCAGTTTCAGTCGACTCAGCTTTTCGACAACATGCAGTGCTAACTCTGAGCCTCGCTTGAACCCTCTGGGAGAAGTCACGTTTTAAAGCTTTTACAATAAATGTCACGTGATATCCTGCTTCGTCTTCATGAGCTTCAAGAGTTGGCCTCTGTTGAAAGAAACAGAAGTAGTTTAGGATACTGGCAAGACAACCACTCACAGATACTAACACAAGATTTTATATTGGCCTATTGTATCCAGAAGATGCCTCTAAAAAGTGCAGAGGTAGGTGACAAAACCACCTAAGACGTGGATAGACATCTTACCCATACTAGGCCACTAGGTTACTCTCCAGGTGATTTCGGCCAAGCGATGCTTATCCAGCAATGAACGCAAAGCCAGCGTCTCCTTACGGCCCTCATCTGTAACACAAAAATAAAGTGTAATTCTTGCACTGGCAGCAAATACAGCACTCTGTCACGATAAGAAAGTAGAAGGCACTCTACCTTGTAGGGATCAAAAGCATCCAAGTGGTTTCAAAATCCAAGGACAAAGTTGTTTCCTCCATTACCTCCTGGTGGAAATATTGAACTTTGTAACATTAAAGAGAGAGATGTGCCAAAGTGTCTGTGAAAGGAGATGTGAGAAATAGGAACTCCTGGTATCAGAGAGAAGAGCCACTGCTCCAGCAGGGCAAGTACTGCCACTCCAGATGGGACAACCTGACCCAACAGACTGACCGTCTCCCACCGTCTTGACTCTGCTCCAACTCCGTGATCTGGCCATGGACAGACACACTGGGCTCAGAAGGAATCTGTCTGTCAGCACAGACACCCAGAAGAGCATTGTCCTGCCAGTGTGAGGAGTCTGTGAAGGACATCACAGCTTTAAGATTTCCCACGACGCACCATTCACCTCAACCACAAGCACCACTGTTTCCTGGCTACCCAGGAGCAAGCCTGGGAAGCCACCTCTGCCAGAGTATGGTGGCCAATGGTGCCTTAAGGCTCAGGCTGAAGTAGGAAAGCACAGAGGAGACACAAGCAGAATGAAGAAGCACTGAGGAGCTACCTGTACTCATAAAGTGTCTGCTCTGTGGTGGTCACAGGACCTTGGTGAGACACAAGGGAAGTTGTGGAAGAGGAGTGAGGAAGAAAAAGAAGTTCCTCTTTTCAGTAGCAGCCTGCACTTCAGTTATCTTGAAGTGGAACCTCAGCTTGAAACAGCTGGTCTCTCAGACCAGAACATGCACTGCACCCTGATGAGGTCTAGAAAGTGAAGTAAGAGAGATCATTTGGGAGGATTACTCTACAAAGACATGTTTCTTGCCTTTACTCCCTCCTTTAGACACTGAAAAACACAGGAACAGCATGCAACTTGAGAATAGGAACCTGGAAAGGCAGATGCACAGAACCGCCTTTGTCACCACGCAACAGCCTGCACCAGGACAACCATACACTGCATTTGACTCGCTCACCAGCAAAGAACTGGTTGATACTGCAGTCAGAGACTGATAGTAGTGTGACCTTAGGTCTTTCAGCTCTCATCCCTCCGTGTACTTTAAACACCAAATACCATGGTATGTGTGCCACCGGCATCTTCCAAACTCACCCTTTCATGTGCCTCCATAATTCCCTGGCCATTGCTATACCTGTTCTGGCCAGTTACTGTGCTTAATGTATCTGTTATCTTGCGCCATGGGGACTAAAGATGTTGATAATACACTGATGTTCACTGTCATGTTCGAGTGCATCTAAAACATTTAAAACTGATTCTTGTTACACATTTTCATAAAACATTAGTGTGACAGTTCGGGGTTTGCCCAGAGCAACAATGTCTTTCTGCCATCTGCTCCTTACAGAAAAGCAACAAGCCTGTGTCTGCCAGTCACCTCCCAGCTGCCAGTACAGGGTGCAGCTGGCCCCCATGCAGACTCTGGCAAGCAAACAGGAGAAACAAAGTCTCTGAGCCCTGCTGGCATTTACCCCCCATCAGGTCCAATTTTGAATTTGTTACTGCTGCAGAGATGAAACATCTGAACATTTATACCCTTTATCCAGGTTCATACTCAACATGAGACCAGCTAAAGGCTTAAAAACCCCAAACTTATTCAGGTAAAGCACCAGCCTATCTGCTGGCTGCAAAGCTGGAACAACGCTACAGAACAAAATCCAACAACAAACAGTAGTCACAACAGCTCAGAGACTCAGAAAAACTAGATAGGCTTTCTGGCAAGAGTGAGACGCAGGAGAGGTGGATAGTAGACCCCTGTATGCAATGGATGCTTTGTACCATGGAACAATCACAGATTCTCCATGCTCAAGTGACAGAAATCTTCAAACATACAGCCTTCCATGTCTCAGCAGCCCCGCAGAATTAGGGGTAACTTAGCAGCATTCAAAGACCAAAGAAGGGCCTCTCATTTTCCTTTATCAGGATTAAAGCCCCCCAAAAGTTGGTTTTATAGTTGTGCTTAAGACCAGAAAGAATCATTATTAACCTTTTGCACACCCTATTGTATACACAGGCAGATTCATTTTTCCTTTGGAAGTAGTTTTAAAAATAACTAATTGCTGGTTATATTAAAAACACTTTTTTCATTTGTTTGTTCGTAAATAACTGAAGGATTCACTGATGGGAACAGCGACAAATCAAAGGGAGGGTTGGGTAAAGCAGTATTCACAGGAGACAAAGGAGCCAGCCTACCGTCGTAATATACCGGGAATGGAACTCCGGAGCATCCTTCAGGAACGTCAGGCCAGGATGCGTTTCCACCACATCCTGTAAGATAAGACCAAATAAAATGAAATAGATTTTCTCCTTCTTTTGATGTTTGAAGTTATTTGGGTTACAAGCCAATACTTTTTCTTACTTTTGAAACTGTATTTGAGGCATTAACAATAAAACTGAAATGACATCTTTTAATTGATACAGCGAACCTTCTAGAATTATAAGCAGAATACATTTTCTGGGCAATACGCACCTGTTGGGCCATTTTGAATTACTTAAGGACAGAAAAACAAAGGAAGAGAGTTAGTGAGTAGATGGAAACTCATTTTCATTGAATGAGACAAAGAACTAGTTAGTTGACCATGCAACTATCGCCTCTCCAAGATCTTTTTTTTTTCTTCCATTCACTGACATTCTTAGACATTTCTTAGAGCTATCTGAGAACATTACTTTGTATGTCCTTCACAAAGAAAAGCTCTTGTGAGCCTCAGAATACATAGATATGATCAGAGCTTTTCCAAAATGTACTTGAAGTACCTGTGGAGATGCCTCTTTGTCAAGATCAGCTTTTTGTAAGCCAAACACTGACTCATGATGCCAAATCTGCCAAGAAATGGATGACCAAAAATGTGGTGGAACTGCTCAGATCCCAAATGAATCAGTTCCGATCCCGTATGAATCAATGTCTGTGTCATTTCTGCACGGCTGACTCCTCTACCTTCTAAAAAAGTATTCAAAGTTTTGCTCTGTCTATTCCATGCCATGGGAAAGGGATAGAGCAGACACAATGCCCTTAGAGGCGTGATATGACAAAATTTTAGCCAGTCTAACTTGATGTCTAATATAGTGGTGCAATATTGCGAGTCTCTGCTTGACTGACAAACGAGAATGTACATGCCTTTGATTGTACCAATAGCTAAAACGCAAAGCTGCGATCAATCAGGAAAGGCAGTACGCCCAGCAGAGAAAAGATGAAAAAGAACATGAGAAAATTTATCCATTGCAGTCCCAGTTTTGTTTGAGACATAGAAACATCCAGCGGAGACGCAAAAATCTTTCCCCAAAGCAGCATCTCCACAGAGACTTTGCACAGAGGGCAACACAGCTTGAGAAATCTAGGGATGTGGAAAAGCTCAGAAAAAGTATCAACAGATGATCAGAGAAGCAGATTAACCAGATTTATAGAGAAACTATAAAAGAAATCCTAAACCTATCCAGAGCCTGTCTAAATGGCCACAAAATATTAAAGAATGATACTTTGCTTTGGTAAAAATATCATATGCGAATAAAAGGTAGAGAGAAATTAAATCAGGATGAACAGATTTAGCCTGAATATTAGGAGAAAACCCCCCACAACAAACAGCAATGAGGTTTCTGCACTAGTAGGTTTAGAGGCATAAACAGAACAATTGGAACTGCAGAATTTTTTGCAAAGATTTCTACATGACATTTTATTTGGTAGTCTTACTAGACAAATGCAATTGTAATTGTCTTGTCAAGCAACTTTTACAACTTTGCTAGTAAGCTTTTATGCTGTGCTTGAGTATGAACAGCACCACGCATTCTTCCCAGTAATCACCTAAAGAAACGGTGCAAATTTCAGCCTGGTTACCAGGCACTGATAAATACAAATCCTAGGAATAGACAAGCAACTAAATAAAGCTTAAACAACCCTCAGGAACTTCAGGAAGATATTTAGCTGGTTGGCACCTATGCAAAATAGTCCTCTTAAAATGCCTATTTCTATTTCACTCCAAAATAAACCCCACTCAGGTGCTGTTCAGACTGAAGGTCTGCATATCCTTGGTAAACATTTAAAGACATGAAAATAAAGAAGTTAAAACGAAACACAGCTCTCCCTCCCCATCCGTGCACTGCTGAACTGTTGCAGGTACCTGAAGCAGTGGGATGAAGTCCTCCTGTTCTAGGTAGTCACAGCCAGGCTTCGCTAAAAGGTATGTGAATCTGGATGCATCATCATGGCAGTTACGTAGGACTCTATAAGAGAGATGAAGCATTACTCCAACTACTTTGTTTCTCATGGGACAATCACAAACTACAGATGGATTATGAAGTGCCTTATCATGTTACACAGGACATTTACACTGTGAATTACGCAAAGTTGACCTCAGACTACCAGCACGCATTTTCTTCAATGTGTTTCATCAACACCAAGGTACTTTCACCCAGCAGAGCTTTTTTTCCATGTTAATATTGCTGTGGTAAAGAAGGTTTCTTACTGAAGACTGATCATACTTTGATTCCACAGCATCTTAATAAGTAACCTTTCAAAATGCTTAATAAGTAACCTTTCAAAATGACTTCTAAAATGCTGCATGCTCACTTAAGTCGATCTTATTGACTTCAGCAGAATGCCATAACAGACATGCTCTCCAATTTCATCCTTTACTGTATTTCAGTATTTTAGGATATTGATCAACTAAGTTCACAATGACTAAATTTTCAACCAGAAAAAAATCACTCCCCAGAAGGGAACAAAAGAGCATCCCTTGTCAATGACAGCCCAGCCAGCTGCTGTGCACTGAAGTCATGGAGAAAGACCTAATGTTTGAATAAGGACTGAGCATTTAGAGAAGCGTGTAAACTCCTTCCTTAGCCTAACAGTTCGCATTTATGACACCAATTCTTATCTCCGCTTTCTTCTAATACAATATACTACACTGCTCAAAGGTATCGCAATTACTTAATTCACTCCGAATACAAATACTTATGAAAATGGAAACACCGTGACATTTGCCAAATCAATACTGAATACCTGTAACAGAAGAGAACATTTGAATATATCAAACACTAAGTTGTTCATATAGTATAAGGGAAACAAACTTCTCAGAAGATTACCCTGTATTTTTTAGTAACTGTGAAAATACAAATGCACTAATTATTCACTACAAGTGGTTATTCACCCGCCTTCACTCCTGCAAGTGTATGAACTTACATTGAATCATAGAATCATAGAATAATTAAGGCTGGAAAAGCCCTCTTAGATCATTGAGTCCAGCCTATGACCTCAGCTAAAAAAACATAGTGCTGAAATGCCTGTAGTTTTCCTGAAGAGATCACACTGTAACTGGCTTGTCACTAATTCTGGCCTCGTCACTCCTTCCCAAAAGCAGATTTTACACAAAAAAAGGTTTTTTTAAATAAGCCTTCCAGAAGGAACAAA
>WEIS01000096.1:2140-15806 GCA_013389965.1 Todus mexicanus | reverse complement strand
CATGGGTCTCAGCTGTTAAAAAATAATGCATAGCCAAGTCTAAAATTGCAAGATATACAATGTAAATGGACAAAGAAGCATCGTGATGTGAGAGAAGGAAGCGCTCTCTTCTTATCTAACATTCAATTAAATGCTGACCTTTAAACTGTCATTACATGCTCTTATGCTTTATCTTATCTTGGTTTCAACACCCCCTATCAGTCATTCTTTTTCCCAAATGAATACTAAAACACAGTGCAGAGTAACACCTTAACAGGAGCTAAGCTGATGAGGGATGTCTTTATTATATCACTGCAAATACACTTATTTGTGATATGCAAATAACCACAGCAGCAACAGAAATGCTTTGTATGCACTCTAGGAGGATCAGAATTGTCTGTTATGTTCTTCACCAGGAACAGAATGGGTTTGAAGAGATTATCTATTCTACTCCGGACACTTGACTAATGCCCATATTTCAAAAACTTCATGTCAAGCAGCACATTATTCTGTGTAACGAACTCCACTAAATGTATCACAAATGGGCCCTCTGTAAATATTTAACTAGCATCGGCTATTTTTGTGGTTTAGTCACAATACCACTGTTATCCCACTCTTAATTCTGCCAGATGACAGGCTGCCAGAGTTTTGATGTGCTAGAGGGAGAACAAGAAACTGCAAGCATTATTTATTTTTCCTAACTACTTTAGTAAGAACCTCATATAATTGTCACTATCCACTAAATGCAGTTTTTTGTTGTTGTTGGGTTTTTTTTGTTAAAACCAACTGAGTGGGTTTTTTAAAAAACAATTAAAAAAAACATTATAAAGGGCAAATTAAAATCCTATGTTTTTCATCTGTCAATACGGTGGAATTTAAGTGCTGTGGCAAATACTATCCCCCTTATTTATAATTAAAAATGATCACACGTCTATCCTTGAAATCTATTCTTGGCACTTCCGTTAAAATTACTTATGTTGTGTACCACACTATAAAGCTAACTATAAAGCTAACAAATGATTAATTAACCAGAGGTCAGCACTGTATCTTTGAGAGGAGTATTGTCACTACCTGCTGGCAAGGAATTTGTCATCAAGTAATAGTAAAATCATTATCCTGCCATAGCCTGTACACATTACAAGTAGTTAATTTCAAATGTAGGTGATAAACAGTTCTTGTTACTAACAGAAAACTGTGTAAAAGATTTTTATGTATTTAAAATGCAATTTCAGGTAAGATAGTGGTAAAAAACTTTTGTGGAGATCAAACAGTTTCATTAACTATGAGAATAAATTAAGACCTTTAACACCGAAGGATACAAGTCTTTTCAATTAAAAAAAAAAAAAAGTTCCCTGGGAAAGAGTCGAGGTTTTAAAAATAATACATGCTGTGAACTTGTAGTATGGGGCAAAAGTCATCTTATTGCTACCGGATGCTAAGAGGCTTTGTTTGCTCATTTAACAAAAACAGCCAATTTATAACATCCTGCTCCAGGAGATTAAGACAAAAAAGTTTCGATTAATCACCACTAAAAACAGCTAGACAGATCAGTAGCCTGACTCCCTGTGACGATTCCCACGTGCTCAGTTCTCACAGAGCATACATTGGGATAACAGTCCTCTCAATAAATGGCCCAGAAGATAGGAAGGATGTGAGCAGAGGAATGTAATTGAAAAGTTTAAAGTGAAATTTTCAAGAACTGCCTTCTGAAAATCCTTTTAAAGTAAAAGCTGTTGTCACAGCTGAGTAAATTGTCACAGAGAGCTTGAGCATTGATTTCTATTCTAAGTTACACCTCTTCTGCTGGAAATCTGTATTTCAGCCCTGTTTTCATTCCTTCCTTTCTTGAAGTTTGGTCTTACCTCTTGAAGTACTGATGGTACTTTGCAGGCACACTGCTCTTGCATAATGCCTAGAACAGTTCAAAGAGAATTTTGCTTCTGAAAATAGTGACCTAGTTATCCTATGTAAAAGGACTGAACACATACTTAAATGTAAAAAGTTGGGAGAAGCTGGAAAGTTGCCTGCAAATCACAGCTACTAATGGCATTGTAACCATAAGGGGCAAAAGATATAAGGAAGGTTAAGACTTACAGGTGACACAGAAGTTTTTATAAGACAAAACAGCGTGATCAGAAAAAAAGTCAAAGTTTCAGGAGTATAAATTACTCATCTGGTACCTGAGGATTCACTTAGAAACCTGAAAGCTCATTTACTTTTTTTCCATTTACTTCATTTCAAAGGAGTACTTTCTTTGTATGACATATTAAAAAAATAATTTTAAAAACCCCACACAAAACTCAAAAACCTCCAAACAACAGAAAATATGATCAAACAGAGCTACTTCCACCTGTGGTGGAACCAAAGTCCCTGTCTTCAGTCTATTAAAACCATGACAACTAATACACAGCTCCATGCAAAGCACATCCTTTGCCTGTGCTTATTATGTAGGAAACTTCACCACATGCCTTGGAAGCTTTCATCTTAAACTCAGAAAATTAATAATTAACAAGAACAGAATAGTAGGGTTTAATACACGTAATTTATTGTTCTACTCATCTAAAACGTGTTCCCAGTTACCTCTTCTGGGTTAACATACATTTGCTCCATCTAGTGGGAAGCCAATCAAGACATTTCGTTTACAGTTGAAATACTTCAAAAGCTGTTGAAAACAGTCAGTAAAAAGCTAATTGAGTGATTGTTCTCACTTTTGCCAGTCATCTTTATAAAGTAAATTACACCAGGCCTAGCAATTTTATAGTTTAGTTTGAAAATGAAGACTTTTTATCTAAACATTACATCAACATTTTGAAAATTAAGAGAGTAGAACTTGTTTTCTCTGTCACTTCTGTATGTATTACAAGTAGCCTAAGATGTCATTACTGTAGGGCTGGCTAACTCCAAACCAACCAAACAGATACTTTCCATTTTGACTCTTCAAAAGCTGGCAATGGTTCCTGTTTTAGAAAAAGGACAAAAGAACAAACTGGGAAAGTATAGGTTGCTCAGTGTCTCTTCAGTCCCTGGGAAAATCAGACTGACTCCCCTTGGAACGTGCTTCAAGGCACAAAAAGGACATAGTAGCGACTGTATAGTCAGCGTGGACCCCTCATCAACTTGACTGCACTCTTCCATGCTTCTGGATGAGGGAAGAACCGTGGCTGTCATTTAGAAAGGCTATTCACACCATCTCCCAGTTCCAGCAACCAAGTTGGAACATTAGACTTTGGATGTTTTAACAACTAGACAGACAAAAAGCAGACAGATGATTAAGCTCAGAGGCCAATGGTTCATGGGTTGTATCCTACCTGGTGGCTGGGAACAAGAGGAAGCAGAAGCCGGTGCTAAGATGAGTTCTGTATGATGTCTTTACCAAGGGCCTGGAGGAGGTGATGGAGTGCATACTTAGCAAGTTTTACAGGTGACATCAGATTGGGGGACCGGTCAATACACATAAGGGCAGGGCTGCCATCCAGAGGGATTTATGCACGCTATCGCAATGGGCTCACAGGAATCTTATAAAATTCACCAAGGATCCATGCAGAGCCTGGCAGATGTGAAGGAAGAACCCTTTGTTACAAAGAAAATAAGCTGGAGCTGCCCAGCTGGGAAGCAGATCAGCTGAAAAGGACCTGGAGGTCTCAGCACACAGCAAGCAGGGTGTAAGCCAGCAGCATGCCTTGGCAGCAAGGAATGTCAGAGCATTCTGGGCTGTATGAACCACAGCGCAGCGAGCAAATTGAGAGAAACAACTATCTGCCTTTACTTGACTCTTATCAGAGTCAAGTCTCACTTGTTTCACAAGGAGGGCCTGAGGGAACTGGTCTTGTTCTGCCTAGTGCGGAGGTGAGTTCAGAGTATCTAAAAGTAGCCCTCCAAAACCGATGAGGAGATCACCAAGAAGACTGAGCTAGACTCCACGCAGCAGTGCATGGTGGGAGGATGAAGGGTAATAAGCCTAAGCTGGAACAAAAGAGGTTCAGCCTGGTCATAGGAAAAACCTTTTTCCCCAGGAGGACAGCCCAGCAGTGAGACAGGCTGTGCAGCCTCCATCCTGAAAGGTTTCCAAGACACAGCTGGTTAACACCCTGTGTATGGGACTGAGGAGTCCCACGGAAGGCAGGAAAAGCCCAAAATCAGAGGGGATGATTAAAATGACGTTCCACTTAGCTAGATCCAGCAACAGGTTTCCAGGTACTTCCAACAAAAGCCTTTGTTTCTTTCCTCATCTTTCATGCTTGTTTGCTTTTTTGTGGGGTTTAGCTTTTTTTTAATGTTTTGCTTGTATTTTCGTTTAATTTAATGGTGAGCTTTCCACAATGCTTCTCACTTCAGACAGGAGCAGTGAAGCGCGGCAAGATAAATCTACTTCTTTGAACAAGAGATTTGAAATTATGCTTTGAAAACATATAATACAGCCTGCCTTCCTGCAGAAACCCCTTTCCCTCCATAGAAGAGTCAATTCTTTTGTAGAGAAGGAAAATATATCCCCAAACCTCATTCCCAAAGCCAAAACAAAAAACTGTTTCCAGGCAGACTGTCCCATGAAATGCAGATGAGAAAACTAAAACTGCTTCTGGAAAGCATCAAGATGTTAAAGGTAAAAAAAGTGCAGTGAATACCTCAAAGTATGACCATCTTAAAAAGGCATTTCAGGGCTCAGAAAGGACAAGAAACAAGAGATAAGAGACAATTCAAAATTCCATGAGAAATGTAGGTTTATCAGATGAATGAGGCCTGAGCAATGGCAGCCCCTGCATCAAAAGTTTTTCTCTAACATGCCCATGTTCTCCAACATGCCAAGGGTTCTGTTAAACGAACTACACTAAATGATCACACTAAAAATTAAAAAAATTCCCTTAGTGATTATTTCCCTTAGCAAAAAACTGCCAACGACAAATACATTTCTCAAACTGGAGCTGATGAAATGATTATGTGTAACCTTGAGATTTGCTCAAGTCTCTTCAGTTTCAACTGACCTGCTGTACTATCTGACCTGCAAGTAAAATATATCATCTGTAAAAAAGGTACACCGAATAAGCTAGTCAATCAAAAACTGTAACTGTAAAAAAATACACAATTTAACGCAAAGCCCGTTTCGGATCGCACAGGTACCAGCACCGTCCCACACATGCCCACCTAAGACTTATTTTTGAAGTGTAAACTTCTCTGTTTTAGCAAATGTTCCTCCCAGACACTAAGACGATGAAAATAAAACCACCCTATCTGTGAATCCATTACTTTCATTCCTCCTTTTAATTATAAAGAGGCTTCTGATGCCCAGAACATGCATCCACCCACATTTAGTCATTCAGTAACCAATAACTGTTCAACTGAACGATCAGTGCCCGCTGATATGGAACTAAATAACCCATTAAGCACATCACTGTGCAAGCCAGTCTTCAAGTCACAAATCAGTCATCTGATTCTGCTTTAAGAAGCTGATAGCCTTTATTACTAAGTGGGTTTCCCAAGGGAAATGGAACACCCCAGCCCCCTCAAAAAACAGGTCTTGTTTCTGAACAAATTTATTATTACATTATTTCATTGTAATTTTATAGGTGCTGAAGAGATTCATACAACAACAGCTTTTTAGTTGTAAGTACAATGTCTCTTGCTACTACGGCCCATGGAAAATTCTTGGGTTTGTATGTGAAATTATTTAATTTAGGAAGGTTTCATGGCAAAATTATGAAATAAGGCAGCAAGGAATATTCCCCTCTAACACATCAAATGAGAAATTTATTCAGATAATTTTCCCTTTGCATATTTTTGCAATATGCATCATTGACAGGCTCTGCTGGTTGGTGAAATGGAAAGGGACATATTCAACGTAACTCTGTCATTTACAAATGCAGGCCGACATAAATTTTTTAAAAAGACACAAAGATGCAAGATGTTAAATTTTCATAGATATTAAGGAAAGTCTTACTTAGGAAATTTGGTTTTCCTAATGTGTAAACTAGATTTTCCACCATGTAGTCAGAACTTATCTGCTTTGTATCCATTACGAACATGTAACATAGATTTTCTCTTTTCTTGTGCAACATTTTATATAACTGAAAACAGCTATTTTCTTTCCCTTCCCTCTCCCTTTCTTTTCCTCTATTTGCTGGGCTAATTAAGACTAACCTGTTTGATATTTCTCATATGTCACATTTTCTAATACTCTGATTATTCTAGCTGCAATAAATCAGAGTGCATTTGCTTAACCAACTAGGGAATTTTGGAGGTGCTCACTGCTCATCTTGGGATCATAAACCCAATTCTCTTAACTAAGGTACATAAAAAGCAGAATAATGCCAGCCAGTTTTAACTCAGTAAAATCTTGCTTGGCTGCAGGGGGTGAAATTGGTCTTTCAGAGATCTCCAGTACTATCGGACTTTATACAGTAAGTGAATAGTAAGAATTAATGAATCTAAATATGAATTTACCATAACCAGTCTAAATTTCATCAGTAACTGAAGCTGATCACCCATATTTTTATCCCAAAGCAATGGATTTAAAAAAATTTTTAAGTCTCTTCTACTGAAACAGAATGAAATACAAAGACTCTCTCATGCAAATAACAATAACAAAAAAACCCACAAACTTTGATAAATATTTGTTAGAAGAGTATTAATGAAATTCATTTGGTTTGCCATTGGCACTGCCTACCCATAATTGTCAGGTTTTGTGGAAACTGCTCAGACACGTAAATAATTTTAGTAAAACCCTTTCACAGTCAGTTAAATATTAGAACTAGGTCTGCTTTCAAATCTCCTGAAAAAGTTTAGTTTGGGCAATGACAACAAGCTTCCCTACTAAACTAACAGCTTTAGGCATTACAGAATGTAGTGGATGTGATGGTCAAAGTATCTCAACAGAGGAAGAGTTTGTAATGCACATGAATTCCAACTTGTACACATAGGCATAACTGCACCAGTTTCACTGATATCTTTCATAAATTACTCATTCTCAAAAGCTGCGGTGAGACGGGCCCTGGTGAGTATGTTCTGTCATCTTCATAAACCAGAGCTGTGGGAAGCAAGGATGAAGCTACGCTCCTTCCATGAGTGAATTAAGCACTTCAAAGTCTAAGTCTTCAAAACAAACAGCAGTTTGCTCATTTGTATTAATCTACAACTCACAAAATGTAAGTCAGTAAAGTCAGCAGAACAACAGAGCTCTGTCTCTTTGAGGACACAGAAGTTTTTGCGCACGTTCACATGGTCTGCTGTTAAGTAAGCTAGAGAAACAGGTTCCAGAACCTATGACAGTGTTTGTACGTAATTGGTTAAAAGAAATACTCCAAAATAGTTACCAAAATTTGTGTGTCACAATGACAGGATTTCTCAAGCAGAATTCAACAGGCATGCACACTAAGTCCATATTTTCACAAAAACTTTGTACAGTGGAAGAGAGTGGGCTTACTAAATCTGTAGGTGACACTGAATTCTTGAGAGAGACTGTGATTATAAAGCCAGTGTTGAAATGTTAATGCAATCTTGACAAAAGGACTGAGAAAGAAAGGAAGATAGCACAGCAGGAACAAATGCAAAGTACTGAATTTAGGTAGGAAAAATCAACTGTATGAGAGGTGGGAACTAGGTGGCTAAACAGAAGCTGTACAGAACAGCATGAAAAATTACAGTGGGTAAGAGGATAAGCAGGAAGCAGCAATGCTACATTCTTGACTATTAACAAAGACAAGTAGCCTGGTGTAAGTATCTGCATAAGTGCAGTCAATAAGTCCTATGAAATAAGCCTTCTACTCAACTCAGAGTTGAGGCCTCCACTGCAAGTACTGTATATTGCAGTCAGCACTGTACTTCCAAAAGGAGGTAAACCAGCTAAGAAAAGGATCGCAACAAACATGAGCATGGTATGAAAAGAAACATGCTTTTAAGTATACAAGAAAGAAGAAGTAAGAGACATCCTGTTCTCCACGTCCTTGATGGACCAGACAAGAAGTGCTTTAAGCTGCCATAAAGCACTGTCAAAGCAGATTTTAGAAAGGACTTTCTAAAGCTAATGAAGGAAGTGCTGGAAGACACTGGGGAGATTCCAGCTGTGTGTGTTTCTAAGCACAGCTCAGCCAAATGAGCTTAGGAAATATCTGAAGTTAATCCTGCTCTGCACAGGCAACAGTACTGACAGAGCACCACTGTGCTTGAACTACTCAGCTGTAACTGCACATGAAGGAAATACAAACAGATTCAAGTTAGTAAATACTACTACCAAACAAGTTTTTTTAAAAGTCAAGATACCTTGTTATGCACTATGGAATACCTGCTGTTAGAGTACAAGTAATGTCTTTACAAGAATGATAAATTTAAATACAAATTGATATATACAGGAATGAGACTTTAATTCTAATTAGATAGTGTAAATCCCAATAAATAGATGGAAAAATATTTAACAGTCATTGCACATATTTCTTCATTAATGCAGCACACTGCTGTTAATTTGATGTAGGATTTACTACTGCCTGAAAGTTTAGAACAGGACTTGCAACATAATCTAATGTAAAAAACCAGAGACTTACCCAGTTGAATAGTTTTTGTACATAATTGGTCACAAATCCCTAATTCATACAGGAAAATCACTTCTGAAAATAGTGATCACATAAATGATCATTGATATACATTTATTTGCCTTAATTTAGATGTTGATCAGACACCCAGCGAATTACTCAGAACTATTTCAATCATCTAAACTCTAAAATTTTCTCTTACCCTAAATAAAACAAGCTATTCATTGATGTGATTTAAACTTCAGGTTTGTTTTATGGAAATACTAACATATTGGTATTCATAGATATGCAGGCAGTACAGAGATTAAGGTATACTTATTTAATGCAGCGCTGGAAGATTTACTATTTAATTACTCAACTACCATGAAAAAACACCCCTGCTTGTTAAATATACACCAGGGATCATATAATGACACATTATTCAGATACAGCACACTAAGTCTGCAGAGACTCTCAACAGGGCTATTTACTAACTTCTAAGTGCTTGCTTCTAAAACATTCACAGTTTTTTAGTGTAGTATTTTAATATAGCTTCCTTGGAATGCATTTTGCTCAAAATTTTTAGAGTGCATAGAACAGAACAGAATTTTTCAGTTGGAAGAAACCTACAATGATCATCTACTCCAACTGCCTGATCACTTCATGGCTGACCAAAAAACCATGTTATTAAGGGCATTGTCCAAATGCCTCCTAAACACTGACTGACTTAGGGCATCAACCACCTCTCTAGGAAGCCTGTTCCAGCACTTGATCACCCTCTCAGTAAAGAAATGCTGCCCAGTGTCCAGTCTAAACCTGCCCTGGTGCAACTTTGAACCATTGCCACACGCCCTACTACAGGATCCCAGAGACAACAGCTCAGCACTTTTCATCTCCATGTCCCCTCTTCAAGAAGCTGCAGAGAGCAATGAGGTCGCTCCTCAGTCTCCTTTGCTCCAAGTTAGACAAGCTCGAAGTTCTCAGTTGCTCTTCATAGGACAGGTCTTCCAACCCTCNTGCTCTTCATAGGACAGGTCTTCCACCCCTCTTCCCACCTTTGCCGCCCTCCTCTGGACACATTCAAGGACCTTAACACCTTTCTTAAATTGGGGAGCCCAGCACTGCACACAGTATTCAAGGTGAGGCCACACCAACGCTGAATCCAGAGGGACAATCACCTCTTCTGCCTGGGTGCTCATGCTGTGTTTGATGCACCCCAGGATGCAGTTTGTCCTCTTGTGCTGACTCCTACTGAGCCTGCTGGCAACCCGCACCTCCAGTTCCCTTTTTGCAGGGCTGCTCTCCAGCCACTCCGCTTCCGGTTTTTTTAACCTCTTCTGGCAATTAAACACCACGTAGCCATTCACCCAGAGCTTCTCCCACCCCTTCCACACTCCCTGCTGGGGGATGGGAAATGAGAATTGGGAAGAAAAAGGAGCAACTTCTGGGGCTGAGATAAGAGCAGTTTAACAGACCAATCCAGAGAGAGAAATAACATGCAAGGAAGGTACTAGAGGCCACAAGGCTCTTACCTACACCCAACACGCAGACCTGTCCCTGTATCAGCTTCAGACTCCAGCCTCACACTGGTATTAGTTGCATACAGGCTCTAGGCTCAGTGTAGCCATCCCCTAATATATATAGGGGGCAGAGCTCACCTGGTCTCCACTGTCCCACTGCCTGGGTGGGTTGTTGACGTCAGCGGTGCCCTGCCCAGCTGCAGCCCCTTCCCAGCTGATGAGACCAGCAGCTGCTGCTATGAATGAGCCTCAGCCCAGCTGAACCCAGGCCAAGGTGGACAAACAAAGGATATCAGTTATCCAGCTGGCTGTGACACCAGGTGCTGTGGTCAAGCATGTGGTCCTTGCCGCAGGACTACGCAGTCAGCCAGGGAATTTCAGTGCCCCTGAAAGAATGGTCGTAGTCTCCTACCTATGCAGGCCATGATCTCAGTGGAGGAAAGCTGATCATGCTGTAGTAAGGGGATGAGCCACTGCTGGAATAGGGGTGATACAGCTACTCTGAGAGCGAGAGGGCTAATGAAGGCAGTAATTTGTTGACAAAGTCATTCTCAGGGACACATAACCATATCTGTGTGCATCCCCAAACTCCACTGCCTCACTCGAAGTAATTACTGGCAGCTCTTTATTCTCAGCACTTCACATAGATATGCTCTGCCTTACCATAACATGAAAGTTGTTACTATTTTTGTAGGTGAATTTAACACTGACAAGTTTCACCGTATTTCAAGGGCCAATCAAATTGGCACATGTGATCATTTCTTATGCACTATTTCATGCTGGACCATGTTTAGGAAAAAGGAAGGCTTCTATTTTCATGAAGAATTCTGTCAAATTTGCTGAATAATTGTTCTTTCTTACATTTTCTGTAACTATTTTATGTAGAGTATTTCATAGGGATCAGGATAACAAGGCACTTGGAGAAACAAACTAATTTTATATTAATGTTGCTGCTTTAATTTCCTAGTAACTGAAGTACTTGGTACAGTGAGCAGCAAGAGAGACTTCAAAAGCTAAGTTACATTGAAGGAATGGTGCTCTAAAACTGCAATTTCTACACAACCCATGCGCTAGATGATGCACAGTATTCCCTCGCTGCAACACATTTCGCTTCAAGTATCGGTATACACTGACTTTGTTGATCCTGACTGTAATGAAGGGTCTCTTTACTCTCTTCTTAAGAACAGGCTGCAAGTCCCCCAGGTTCTCAGGTAATCAGGCGCTATCTGGTTTGGCAATCTCTGCAGAATCTTTTCAGGTAAGCAGTACTTAAAAATACTGTCTTTCACTTACCAAGCACAGTGGAGGATTTTTTTTTTAATTCTCCAAAGAATTTTCTTTCAACGTTTCTGGTTCTTCTGAGTCAGTTTCCCTACTGTTACTATGCCTCCTTACTGGGTATGCCCACCTGCCTTCATCAGCTCTGCATTCCAATTCTATGAGCACACTTTCAAGAAAATCATCTTTTTAAAAAGAAATAGATTTTTTTTAAAGCGGGAGGGTATCATTAACAGCAAAAACTGAACCTGAGTATATCTACGGAAAACTAAGAAATTATAAAAATGAAAACCAAAAGAACTATTCAGGATTAAATAAACAAATAATTTTATCCCAAAGGGTTTTTACTGTTACACTGCTGGTATCAAGCAAAGACATGCATCACAATGGGGCCAGGATCTTACACTGTTACACTAGTGTCAAAACACAGAACGATACAGACCACAGCACTGCTACTCCACTCTTGCACCAACAAAACTGGAATCACAATCTAGCACACAATTATTACTATGTTTTTGATGTCTAAATACATATTGAATACATTTGTAATGTACCTCATTGCTTTTCTGCATCACGCTAAAAGCAGCTTATCTTACCAGTTAAATGATTCCATGGTGAAAATAATGGCCACTGAGAAGTTTCAACTAGGTCATGGACTGTACAGGTGGTTACAATCAGTGAAAGGGATCTATGGCCAGATTTACACTGAGCAATGAAGATCTCTGAGCCCAAACTGGCACTAACACTGACAGAGCTGATTTCAGAATCAGAACCAGAGCCAGAGCCTGAGCTATTAATACTGTTGAGAGATTGCAGTCTCCATTTCCAGCCTTGCATTTCTCATATTCCAGTGAACCACATGGCAGGATGCACATTTTAATAGATTACCTGTGATTTGTAACACTTTTGCTGTGTCTCCCAGCTTTAGTTCCAGAAATTTAGTCCCTAATATTCATGCCATTTCTCTGGGGCATAATTTATATTAGACAGTAAGCACCAAATGACAAGGAAGGAATTCACACCTTTCCTTGCTCTAAGAAAAAAACCTTCAGCAAAGATTTTAATGCTCCAGAAAAAATACTACCTTGTGCTTAGGTTTCCAATAAGCCATTAGACTAGAGCTATCAAATCATCCTGGTAAATTTCATCTTCCTGAAAGAGAGGGATAATTCTGTGAACAATTAAAAATATAAACATAGGTGACATAGTTGCAATTAATTTAATCTCTCAGTTGGGAAGAACCAAAACTGAAAGTAGTAAGTGAAAACTGTTCATGCCATCCACTTCTGTACAAAAAATAATTGGCTTCTCTGTCTGAACCAGTAACCCCAGCACTGAGAGGCTTTGATGTCAAGCCACATAGCAATTTGCTGCTGAGTTCTTAATTCACAGCCATGCATGATGCCTAAGGCTGTACAGCCTAGAGAGAAGACAATGCAGATTTGCTAGGCTGGATAATTGCATATTTCTATCATAATCGATACAGAATGCAGCTGATGCTTTCATGACTGGTCCCTGCATCAGCATTTATGAAATCATTCACTATTTTTGTCTAAAGACACCAATAAAGCTTTTTCTTTCTCTTTTAAAATTAACACAACACATCTTTCCAATGAGCTGACACTTTACAAACTGGAAATCTAATGCAGATTTAAATTGCATTTTTAACTGGAAAAAAAGAATGGAAAAGGGAAGATGAGTAACACAGTCATGTGCTGAATGTAAACCAGCAGGCCTGAACACAGCAAATAATGGTAGAAGTACTATAGTCTAGTAGCTGCATGAAATGTAGCAAACTGCTTGCTTTTATAAGTAAGATTGAGTGCACACCATCACTTTGTTTGCCCTATTTATTCTCCATTACAGTCTTAACACTAATAGATAAAAGAAGAACGCAGACAGTAAAGTCAGACTTGGCTTGACAGGGCCCTGGATAACACTCCACTTTCAAGAGGCGGTTGGACCAGATGATCTCCTGAGGTCCCTTCCTTCTGTGATCTTCTGCATGTATTTCTCTTCTCTCTTTCCCCTCACTGACAAGAGTGTGAGAGGAGTAAAATGTGTGACTAGTGAAAAGCAAGATTTACTTCAAAAGATACTGCAGTATTTCTGTTTTAGAAAGAAGGCTCAGCTAACCACAAGATTTTGAGCAAAAAGCATAATACCGAATAATATTAAAATACTTTCAAATAATGAAAAAAAGTGTTAACGGATAGTAACTATGGGTTAGAATGTGGTACTATCCAAATGGTGAGCTCCTAGCACTTAATTTTTAAGTACTTAGTTCCATTTAGTCATACCTAGAGTCACCTGGATGGCACACGAGCTGCTGCTTTGTAGGGGAAAGAAAATCTTCACTGCCCAGATCTGCACACAAGATACAGCCTGAGAAGA
>WEIS01000092.1:4008-15062 GCA_013389965.1 Todus mexicanus | reverse complement strand
CTCAGAATCCTGGATGTGTTAATGTAATTGTAACTATTGTGTTGATAAAACTGATGGTTGCATATATCAGGTAGTCTTGAATAGGCAAATTTATGAAAGTTACTTTCTGAAAACTTGAAACTATTCATAAGTGGACCTAAGAGTGGTTTATTTTGCATTGCACTGTTCTGTTTTTAAATAAAATTTGGATAAATGAGCTGGATAGAAAGGGCACAACAGTAGCAGACTGGCTAATACTGAGACTTGTACATTCTTAGATGTATTTATTACGATTTAAAATGGAATTCTAACTGACATTTCTTGGACTAATGCTTTGTCTTCCTGGAGTTTAAAATAAGAAGCATAGAATCTAAAAAAATTTTCTGATCTAAAATAAAGTTGCCCTTTGAGCCCAAAGGGCTTATACAACATAGTCCATTTGTAGGGTCTTAAACTTTAGGAAAGGACATTTTGTTTGCTCTTCACCTTCCTTTTTCTGCTATTTGCATTATACAGATTTTAAATTAACATATTTCATTGCTTTATAGATGTTTCCAGACTGCATGTAGGATTTTAGCATACTCACACAGAATTATTGGGCAAACACTTGTAATTCCCAGCACAGATGCCTAAAACCTGGCTTTCAACTTTTCATTAAATGTAATGACTTTTCAAAACATATGGGTACTTGAGTCTAAACCAAACCAGATTATGTGCTTTGACTTGGTTTGGAAAATCACCTTTCAGCTTCTCCTAATCAGCTGTTAGAATACATACTTTTTTCTTGTACAATATGAAAGCCACCAAAAGGCACGCATTTCCTGTGGTACAGGTAGGATGGATTTCATATGGAGGAAAAGAGAGAAAGAAAAACAATGGTAGATGTTCAGAAATTCTTCATTGTGTATTTCTTTGTGTGGTTCATGAAACAAAAGAATACGTGGCAAGCTGTTCATAGTATGGCTGTATGATTATATGCATGCACTTACCTATCCATAGGAAAACCAAAGTCAAATATGCATTTTAATACATTAAGGACATACCCATTTTGACACTATTAATCTTCACAGAATCAGAATCACAGATCGTTAGGGATTGGAAAGGACCTCAAAAGATCATTTAGTCCAATCCCCCCACTGGAGCAAGACTCCGTAGACCAAGTTACACGGGAAATCTTAGCACTGTTTCTCTAAGCCTGGACTGGATTGATATTCTACAAACCCAGCATTATTTCAGGTATGAATAATTCAACTGAATTGTTGTACTAACACTTTAAAGAGTTGTATATGCACAGAAATGCATTTTTCTGGAATGGTAATGAATACTTTAAAATCATATGATACAACTGTTGGTGTGTTTACAACAGGCAAATTCAACCATTTTATCAAGAAATTGATTTATTTACTTCGAAATGTCATTATTAAAAATATGAAACACTTTAGAACCAGATAGCACTAAACATTATGAATGATACAGCTCCTTATCAATTTTTGAGATTGGGATCATCAGTGCCATTGAAATCAGAGATAAAATACGGACGTTTTCGGGTTTGCTTTACCTTTGTATTTATTAGTATTTTACTATTTTAACACGTTATAAAGTTTCAAAATGTGGAGAAAATGTCTGAGCCAAGACAACTAACACCACAAAAGTAGAGTTGCAAGTATTCTCTGTGCATCTTTTTGACAGTTATTTTCGCCCTTTTACTGAAAACTGGAGTGCTTCCCAAGTATTCAGAAAAAGAAGTAGCAGTTGGGTTTTTTTTCTTCTTTTCCTCTCATATAGAAGAAATTAAGTAACATCCAGCTTTTCTCTTGGCTTTGCTACTTAGGAGTGCTTAGTGTGTGTGCACATGCATATAAATAATTCTTTTTTGATGTAATTTTTGCCAAAGTTCCCTCATTTGAGTGACATCTTTGCCCCATTTACATCAATGTTAAAATTTCCATTAACTTCCACCTGTTTTGTCTAAGTTCACTGTAGTTCCGCCTAATGTATTTAAAAGCATTTATATTTTATTTGCTTCAGTGAAATGCAGTTGTCATGACCGGCAAATCTTGCAGAGGGCAGAAAAGATCATCTGGCAAGGAACAATTCCACGTAAGGGCTTATACAAAGGAATACTAAGCTTCACATTCAGTGAGAAATATCATGGTAAGGGGCATTTCAGATTAATCTCCTTTAAAAAAAAAAGTGTTTTCAAGTAGAATACTCCTGCTTTTAAAGAGTTTTGTGAAAGTTTGCAGCTTCATTCCTGCATGTGCGTTGTCATAAGCAACAACACAAGTTAAAAATGTAGGTCTAATGAGATGGAGACAAATCTGTTAGCACCACAGAGACAAGAGTGAATTATGCTACTTGGCTGGTTTGGATATCTAATCCTGCCGAAAAAGAAACAAAGGTTGAAAGTGAGTGTCAGCAACACAGAAAAAATTCCTAAAACATAAAATGTCTATCCCTTTGCCTCTGAATTCGCTCATCTTTTTTCCCCCTGCATCTCGCCTGTGCCTGCAGTTGTAGTAGAAGCTGTTCAGTGGAGCAGTGCAGCCTTGGCACAGGAGATGGAATGTGCTCCGCACGTCTGTGCTAAGTATGGCTTCAAACTTAAACTTTTCTGCTTTTTGGTGTATTTGCATTTGCTCTTGCCTGGATCTGGGTCTAATCCTCTCTTCTGTATGCAAGTAAGTGCAAGTAAACTCTGAGAGAACTGGAAAACTGTGTTGCTGCAAAGATAATAGGAGATAGCATCCATTTGTTGTGGGTGCTTCAGCTCATGAGGTTTTCCAGTACTTCCTGAAAAGAAAGGAGAAGAGATGATGTATAGACAATATTTTCTCTGGAGTGCACCAGTAACTGCAGGTGAACAAAAGTGCGGGTAGTTGAGATTTCTAAGCTGTTTATGACAACAGAGATGCTTTGCCAGTTGTGACTTTGCTTCTTATATTGTAGCAGGCAGAGAGAAAAGCTGGGGTTTTTTGCTGACGACAGAAGTTTGTAAACAGTAACGTTTTCCCAATTTTCATGTCTCTAGACATTTGAGAGTGTATTCATTAATGTGAGCAGTGTCATCCATAAATACATATGGTGGCAGTCCTTAATGTCAAGGTCCTCAACAAGCATAAATCAGTCTAATTCCTTGGATTTATGTGAACTGGCATAATCCTGTTTAGTTGAAGATCTGGGACAGGGTACAGGAAGCGTATATGTTAGCCCGGGAAGGTTGTAGTAGTTTCTAATTCTTCTACTGACTGCTTTCATATGGATGTGGAGTGTCTTGAAGTTGACATGGTCCAAATTTTTAATTTTTCATTGGGAGTATCAGTATCTCAGTAAGTGGAACAACATCCTTGGTTTAGGGATTATATTTCATTACTGCTTCATAGGAAATGAAGATGCAGTTCGGATCTGGACTTATGAGCTATACTGCAACTTCGAGAGACAGAAATCTTTAAGGGATGAACCGATTGTGTGCAAAGTCTCATGCAGTTAAATTGTTTAGCTAATTCAGAACTTACATTCATTGAAATGAGTAAGACAGTATATTCATGTCACACAGCTGAATCCAGATATTTAAGGTATGTAAAAAGAAGTGAAACAAAAAGATTTTGAGAATTTTGTAGCTTGAAAGAGGAATGAGAAATGCAATTCTTTTCAAATCCAAAATGATAAAGCCTTTCACTAGAAGCAGAGCTTTTACAAAGGGTCTTTCAACTGAGGATCTCACAACTCTGCTTGAAACACTGAATTAGGGCTCAACACTGAAGCCTTTATCATACGAACAGTCTGAAGGGGAAGGGAGTGCTCCGCTGATTTGTCAGCTGTAGGATTGGGTTCTTGTGCCTTGCCCTGTGAGGTAAGGCAGCTTTACTTTCTATAATTTACAGAATGAGCAAGCAAGAAGTGTGACTTGCCTAAAGTTACACCACAGGTCTGTGGCAAAGTTGTGGACACCCTGGCAGACGTGTACATAAGCTGCAATTTCATCTTTCTCTCGTGATTCTAAGTTGGGAAGAACAACAACTGTTTTGAAATTCAAACCAGAAAGATAATCGTGTCTTTCCATGTGGTTTCTTGGTTATCCTGGCTAGTTATCTTGGCTGAAATGAGGAAACACTTTTAAAAACCTGTTGGGGGGAGGGGAGTAAAAACCTAAGCCTATGAATCTTGTGACCTGAAGACCAGTTGGGCTAAATCGATGTTAAGCTAATAAATTTTTGTATAACAGTCACCACCTTCCTTTTTTCCCCATCAGAATGATTCCACTAGAAAAAAGAGAAAATGTGTCTTGGATACATATAAATGAGCTGCGTTTAATTAAAGCCCTACTTTCTCTGTCTTCTGTGTAGCTATTTCTAGTCATTTTACTTTTCTCCGTCCTCCTATCTGGTTTACATCTTTAAAATGCAATACGGAAAACCGCCACAAGCACACTTGGAGAACCTGAGAAAAGTGCAGTTTCGCACATTCAGAGAGCCAGTGGCAGTGCTCAATCTCAGCATTTCATCACAGACCGAGGAGACTACGCTGCAAGAACATTCAGGTTTGTAAATGATAGATTTTAAAAGGCAAAATGAATGCCAGTTATCTGCTGGGCTTTGCAGCATCAGTGCCATAAATAGGTGCACTCTCTTGGTTACTTGAGTGGTTAATTTTTTAATTTATGATAAAGTATATAAAATTAATGATGTGTGCTTACACTTGAGTAATAAAAGCTAGCTTCTGCTGGTGTGCTAATGTATATAATTGGTTCTTTGCAACTGGAAACCAGATACTCCTTCATTCATCTGTTCATACTCTGGCAGTTTAATTTATGGAACTGGTGGGCTGGGGGTTTTGAGGGGGGAAGGGATGGGGGAAGGTGAAATAAAAACATTTCTTATATTGTTACTGAACTTGGGTTATACAAGTATGTAAAATCTGTGTCTGGGTGGCTGTTTGTCCTCTCTTGAGGAGTATTCTGTGCTCACTGAGTGGGAGGGTCACACGGTGTAAGACTAATAAGGATAGAGCTACATCCCCCTCTACCACTCTTGGAGCCTCACTCCAGCAACTCCTCAGCACTACAGCAGCTCTGTACAGGCATTTTCAGTGCTTCTGGGGGACATACCAAAATAAAAATTAAAGGTAAGCAACTCATTATTTGTAGTCAGTTGTCTAAACCTCTCACAGGCGCGCACACACGTGTGGTACAGTTGCTCTGCGGCGGGTTTTTGGTTTTGTTTTTCAAAATTGCCATTGAAGTTTACCACTGATTTTGCCAATGTTAACTATGTCCTATATAAACATAATGTACACAGTGAGATTTTAATGTGCTGTGATCAGCCTACACTGAGGGACTCTGCTCACGATTGTGTAAATACATTGTATATGTTGGTGGGTGAGTATAGGTATATGCTAACGCAACAGTCCTACTAAATTTGCAGTCATTTACAAAACCGATTAAACTGTTGCAAACTGCCACAACGCGGAGCTTATTAGTCGTATGCATACACTCACATTTTAAAACCTGTGCATCAGCCTAATTAGCGGGCGTACCGAGTGGCCTGCAGCCAGCCAGCCAGCGAGCGGCGGCACGGCTGGGAGAAGCGGGGAGCGGGGAGAAACTCTCCGGGCGCTGCGGGGCAGGTCGCGGGGGTGCGGAGCCGCCCGGCCCCGGCAGGTTCAGGCTCAGGCTCAGGCTGGTGCTGCCGCCCGGCCCGGCCCGGCGCCCCGGCTCCCTGCGCCCCCCTCACCTGCTCGGCCCGCTCAGGTGCCCCCGGGGCCGGGGCAGAGCAGAGGCTCCGGACTGAGCAGAGGGCTCCGGGCGGAGGAGCAGAGGGCTGCCGGCGGCAGAGGGCTCCCTCGCCCGGCCCCGCTCGCAGCGCCACCGGCCCCNGCGGGGGCAGCGAGGGGGTGGCGGTGTCACGGATTGAATTGGCAAGAGCCCTTCAGAAAATGAGACCTCTGGAGCGGCAGCTCAGCTCTGGTGAATTACTGATGTCTACTTGTAAAGCAGGTGCAGGAAATTAAATGATAATGTTATTTGAACATGTATTCACTCGGCTGTTCCTGGGGAGGCTGGAAAAGTTAATAATGGTGTAGTTGCTTTCGGTACATGTGACTGACAGCATAGCTCCGAGGATGAGCAAGGTGCCTTGTGAAAATAATTATAAAAATTGCATCGTAGGTATGCGATTTGTTTTTCCTCGTGGAAAATGTGATTAGGAAAATAGTTGTCGCTTTATGTGTTTCCTTAAATTCCCGGGTATCTATATATTGCAGTCAGTTTGGAGGAAGTGCTGATACTGTCTTTAGTGGACAAAAGATAAGTTGATCAAGCTAGATAGTACTTTTTTAATATATTTTAATTGTGAACTCCATATAGACTGCTCTAGGAACTTGTGTATTTCACAAGACAGATAAATACCATATTTTGATTACTTCTGCACTTAAACTGTAACAATTGCATATCGTTCTTGTTTGATTTGAGATTTGCTTCAGCGGTCATCGGCAGTGTTGTGACACCGAACAGTTTAGCTAAGACATTTAAACTTGAAAAACTGGGAGAAAAAATAAAAGAAAATTAGTCACTACTAATAAAATGAAAATTCAGTGCCCAATATCTTAGAGTTAATGTTTCTAAGGTGTTACTTTTGAGTTTAATAGAGAAATAAAGGAGTATACTTGTCATTTATTTCTCAATCTACGTGTCTGTTTGTAGCTTCTTACAACAGATAAATGATGCACTGTACTTGTGACTAGCGACTTCCTCGCTTCTTTACAGTTAAGAAATTCTTGTTTGTAGTTTTCTGATGGGAGGAGAGGGAAAAGGATAAGAAGAGATTGTTCTGAGTGTGATTATTTTGTGTTTCAGATTTGTAGCTGATCGTTCACATGTGTCCAGGGGGAGATGAAGTACATTGGATCCTGCATAGTTTGGCTTTGTATGGCAGTCTTCCTCCTCCTTCCCGTTTCTGCTTCTGTGGCTGTCACTGACCAGACAGGTACTTCCATTTTCCTTTTCCATCACAGACTAAAGGCATAAATCTCAGTGCTGAACAAATTTGAACAAATAATTATAGCACATGGAAAATAAGCAGTATGAGCAGATAAAATTAAACAAGACCTTTTTTTTGACGTCTTTTTTTAAAAAATTAAGTTTGAACCAGTTCCAAACCAGCCTTTCTGTTTCCTGCATTTGGAAGATTCATGGGTGGAAGCAGTTGTAGTTCCTAGTAGTTTTGGTATGTACTCCTTCAATTTACCATACAAAACAAGCATCATAAAGTTTTGCGAGCTCAGATTTAGAACAAAATCGTGTGGCTTTATTAGAGCAAATCGGTGATCACACTGACCTAAACAACCTAATTCTTGTTTTAACCTCACCTAAACTTAATGCTCAGGCCAGGTCGTACATTTTGCAGATATAGTTAGACAAAACCTTGTGCCCAAGGCAGCAGGGAAGAGGAATACGGTCATGTTAACTTAAAAACTGCTACCCGACTTCTGCAACTTTTCTTGTACTTCTCGGTTTTCTTCTTTCTCCACGTTATCTAGTTTTTGCACTTAAACTTAGCATTACCTCTCCAGTGTGGTAAATTCTGTCTTAAAGGCACATTGCATGTGCTTGTAGAATAAGGATTTGTCAGTGTTCTAGAATAGCACGTAACTAAACTTTCTAGAGCTTTCCTACAATTATTAGCAAGGAGAACATGTCTGTTGCTATTTAAATAATGAGTTCTTTTGCATTAATTTTTTGAGAAAATGAAGCTTATTTTTAGCAATGCTATTTTTCTAGAAACCTTATGAAAGATAATAGAAGCTATACATACACAACTTTGAATCTCCATAAAACATTTGAGACTGAGGCCCAAGAAATTTAAAGAGTCAATGACTAGGATAATAAACCTTTTACTGCTGCCGGAAACAATGAATAGTAATATCTAATAAATAATAAGTGTAATGTGTGGCCTCTAAGGTAAGAATAATGTGTTGTGAAGAGTCTGAATTTAAGTCAAAGACTTTTTTTGCCTTATAGTTTTAGGTCAGCAAGGCTAAGTGCTATACTAATGAATTATTCTTAACCCCTGTGAGAGTTTGAGCCTACATCAGAGCTGTGCAATCATTCTCTTCAGCTGTCTTAAATAAGCAAAATAGGTTGTCTTCTCTGTTGTTGCTAGCTGGTGTACGGTAGAAAGAAAAATTTCAAAATGCTAGAAGGGTGTGAGTGCAGAAGGTCCCCTAGTAATATAAATGACTAAATGGAAACTTGAAAAATTTTAAAACAAAATGCCAGGATGCATTGTATCTTGTTTTCCTATATTCCTTTGTTTTGTTTTTTTTCCTAATGAAAAGGTGTTTTAGTATAAGGTGAACCAGTTGTGCATGATGTGACAGACACGCTTTTTATTAGCAGCTCAATGTGAATTGTACTTTAGGTTCCGGTAGAAGTTTGTGGCTAGGCAATCAGCAGGGAAGTTGCCGTTTTCCTTAACCTGATAGCCACAAATGGATCAAATACGGGTAAAATTGAACCACTGGGAAGAAGAAGAGAGACTGAACATCTCCTGAAAATAACTGATGGTGTGCAATTGAGAGAGGCTTCTGCAGTTTGAGGTGATACAGGCAGATGGTGAGGAATAACAAGTAGATAGCTGCCAGCTTGAGCAGCTCCGCCGACAGCAGGGAATAGACTCAGAGTGAAGCCTCAAGTTGATAACAGGAAGGAGATTCTTCTAGAGACTGAAAGGAGGGTTACTGTCCAAAAAAGAAATACAAGTTATAGACCAGAAAGCAGGAGCTACAAAAAATGGGCCCTGCAACTATGCAGTGGTAAAGGGGTCAAGTGTGTCTGCAAACTTTTTGTTAATCTGCCCCATTCAGCTGAAGTGAGTACTCTGTGTTACCAAGTTGTCTCATTCTAGTTTGATAATTTGTATGCAGGTGAATCTGTTAAAATTTGGAAATGTGCTTGCTTCAAGAAGAAAGGAATATCAAGCCTATTTTGTTTGTCTTTTCTGTCTGTATTTAACTAGTACTTTTTTGGTTTGGATCAGCATCTGTCCTTCAGGATCCGATTAGGGTTTTCTTCCTTCAACAACATATGCATAGCATTTATTTCTCACTGTGCCAATATGAAAGCTTTTCCAGGAAAGCCCATTTAGATAGGATCTTGCATGATTGCATTTACATCCTGAAATTGCTAACCTGATCTACTTGAGTCTAAAGGAATGGCCTGCAAATGCAGGAAAAAGTGTAAATTAAAGTTAATTTGAAGATGGGATGGGGAAAAAAAGTGTCCGGGGAAGGAAATCTCTTGTGCAAGAGAAAAGATTAATTTGTATGCACATATAGGGGAGAGCTTTCTGAGCTGGCATTCTGAATATACTTCGGGACTTATTCATTGTGTCAATATTGTAATAAATAACAGTATTGGGAAAAAGAATGTCAGAGGCTGACAGAGTATGTTGGATCTTCTTGGAGCAGTTCTCCTTAGGCTCTTAATGTGTACCAGTAACCGTTAGGTTCACATCAAGGATTTCTTTCAGTTCTTACTTCTCCAGAAGTTTTGATATGCTAGTCATTCTTCATAAGGAAACACTCACTTCTAATGACGTAATATACCAAATCTGAGGAAGAAGGTTCAGGATTTCTCCACAGTCATGTTTTTGATCTGACTTCAAGAATATTTTCTATGTGTTGTCAGCTTACTCTTTTTATTATTGTTGGGAACATTTGGTTTTGGAGTGTGGACATGAGGTCTTTCTGTAGTGACATATGAAGTTCTAATTTGCTCAATACTGAATGTTCATATTAAGAATATTAATACTTTGTCTCATTCCCAAATCATTACTGCTTTTCATCTTTCTTTCACTGTTTTTCAAAGTCATTTGCTAACCCATGAAAAATGTAGTATAAACAAAGTCCTGAGACTGTGAACCATGGTGAATTTCCATTGCCTTTTGACGTGGAATGTGTTGTGAAAAGTACTGGCTCTAGATCATAATTTTAGATAGACACTTTAACCCAAGTGTGGTTTCAAGTATGCAAATCAGTTCGGTTTTCATGGTTTAGGCCAGCTAGATACTTCTCAAAGTCAAGATAATGGCTCTACAGTAACTCTCATATACAACGTATTCATATTCTTAATATTCTCCTTATTTAAGGTTGGATCCACAAACTGTTGTTAGCATTGCAGTGCTTAAGTGATGCTGCCACGCTTGGATTCCTTAACCTGTAGTTAAATACTAAGTCATCTTGGACAGTGAATACAGAGCTTTAGGTATCTGTAAGAATGTGGTTCACTGTGGAAAGCCACTTCAGCTAGTAAGCAGTACGTAACAGAGATCACAGGCTACAATGTGAAACTTTTTCAGCTAAACCCATTTTCCCATTGTGAAGCCTGTAAACTAGATCAGCTTTCTTTATCATTTATTCATTTATTTATTTATTTTATGGAATGGTAGGAAAGGAAAAAAAGCAACTACAGCCAAGCTGTTTGTCTAGGACGTTGTAGACTCATAGAATAGTTCGGCTTGGAAAGGAACCTCCAAAGATCATCTAGTCCAACCCCACTGCAGTGAGCAGGGACATCTTCCACTAGATCAGGTTGCTCAGAGCCCTGTCTAACCTCGTCTTGAATATTTCCAGGGATGCAGCATCTACCACCTCTCTGGGCAACCCATGCCAGTGTTTCAACACCCTCATTGTAGAAAAAATCATTTTCCTTATATCTAGTCTGAATCTACCCTTTTGTTGTTTAATACTATCACCCCAGTCTTATTGTAACAGGTCCTGCTAAAGAGTTTGTTCCCATCTTTCCTATAAGTCCTGATTAAGTACTGAAAGGCTGCAGTAAGGTCTCTCTGGAGCCTTCTCTTCAGGTTGAACAACCCCAACGGTTTCAGCCTGTCCTCATAGCAAAGGTGTTCCATCCATCTTACCATTTTTGTCGTCCTACTCTGGACCAACTCCAACAGCTCCATAACTTTCCTGTGCTGAGGATTGCAGAGCTGGACACAGTACTTCAGGTGAGGTTGCTCCAGAACGGAGTAGAGCGGCACCTCCCTTGACATGCCTGTTTTGATACAGCCCAG
>WEIS01000090.1:7053-45434 GCA_013389965.1 Todus mexicanus | reverse complement strand
AACCTGAGGGAGCCTTGCCCTGATGTCTGGGACTCATTAACTTTGTATTGGTATGATAACCCTGTGCCAAACAAATGCATTTATTCAAACCCTCTCAAGCTCTTCTTGCTCTGCCCCTGGTGTATTTCCTGCATTTAACAAGGTTAATCTTCACAGTCTCCCTTTGCTCGGGTAAGCACCCTGCTTCTCCTCAACCTGTCTGAAACTTTCCGGGCTCTGAATCAACAAGAAACAGCAGCTACTATTTTTAATTCGCTACTCAGCAAGCACCGAAGACAGATGCAATTCTTACAGATGAGTTTGCGGAGCATGAAAACAAACAAGTTCTGGTGACAGTTATGAATGAAGCTGGCTTTCAGATGGTCCCCTCGCAAATGCTTGCAGGCGCAAGGCTTGGTGCTGTAACTACCGCATCGAGTACATGAATCAGCTGCGTTTGGGATGCTAATTGTGCTTCCTGAGCTGTATTGGCTTCTTCTGTAAAAGCCGCACGCTGGGAAGCAGATGAAAGCTATTGAACTGTACTGGTTGAGAGGGATAGATAGACCCTTCAGAACCTGTTTGGTCAATAGTGCCCTCTGAGTGGCTTCAAACATGTTTGTATGGTCTGAAAGACTCTTGGCATTAGCTGGCCATCACGTAGGGCTTGAGAGCTCTCTTGGTGGTCCTCTTGGCTGAAACTAAGCTGATAAAACCAGCCAGATGTCCTATTAACGCTTGATCTTACTTTTGCTTGCCCTAAGATAAGCCAATAAACAAGGTTATGTAACCAAGTTTTAACATAAGAGCTTTAATAAAACGTACTTTCAGAAATATATATATAAAAATATATTCCAGGCAATGGAAAGCCCTAGCTAGTTTTCCCTGTGGCAAGAAGACTCGAGTTGACCAGCCTGCTTTTCACTTTGAAATGCTGAGAGCTGACAGGTGCAGAGGCTGGGAAAGTGGTATCAGCCGAGCTGCCGGCTCAGGGAAGCTCCCAAACCTTGGTGCCTGTACTGTTGTGGCTTGACTTGGTGGGAGGAGTGGATGTGAAGACCCTCCCAGGGGTTGAGCAACCTGGTGTGCTGCTCGCCGCTCCTACTAGCCTGCAGGGAAGAGCGTAATTCAGGGTGACAAGCTGCTGTTCTTTCCTCTACACTAGCTGGCTTCTAATTATCTGACTGGAAATGTCAGTAAAAGCCAGAACAACGCTGGTGTGTTGTCACTAATTTGCTGGATCTTCGTGCTGGTTTTCAGCGTGAGAAAGGAAGGAAAACCCAAAGAATTTTGTGTCTATTGCGTTTATTTGCTGGTGGTGCAGTGTTCCATGTACCTTCCACAGCAAGCCTGGCCGCTTGTCTGGCCTTTCCCATTTAATGGAGGAGCTTGGGGAGAAATTAGGGAACGGCTCTTAATTGCCAGCCCTGTGCAACAACACAGGAAAGGTTTCTCTCTGCCATCCTGTGCATATAAACAGCATTTAATAGATCCTCCTCCGTAGCCTAAAGGAGGATTCCCTACCTTGGTTAAGTTTAGCAACGAATCAGCCCCATACGCCTGCTTGTTTCTAATGGGCAACCACTTCACTGGTAGAAAAATGTTTAATCAAAGTAGACTATGCTTGTTCTGCCTTGGGTTAATTTGCCGAAGCTTCAGAAGAAAATAATGAGCTCCTAGAAAACATCTCAAGCAGCTCAAGAGGTGAACTGGAAAACTCGGGAGAGCTGCTTGATGTGCCAGAGCTCTGCGTATTTGGCTTTTGGCAGGGCTGATTGGTGCAGTTTTCTGTGTAGATTTTTAGATTGTTTGAATTACGTGTGTAATGAAGCACTTTTGTAAATTATATCCCTCTGAGGGAGACTCGAGCTTGGAAAACGTCAGGTGGAAAGCTTGGGTATATGTCTGAGGTGCTTATTTGGGCTTACTTTTTCCTTAGGGAGAAGTTATGAAACTAATTAGCTTAATGGGTTGGAAGAACGTTGAGGTGTCTGGCACAGTGAGGTAGAGAAAGTAGACGTCCTCCTTCTCAACGTCATGGTCTCTTCTCATCCTTTTGGGGATGTGTTTTTTAACACAGGCTTCGTGGCCTAGGGTGTCTTCTGAGGGTTGATGATGAGCTTAACTCTTGTCTTGCCCCTCGTATCTTGGTTATTAATGAGGATCTGACCCCTCTTCCCTGCCCCGTGCCGAGTCCTGTGGAGCTGTACACCGTTTCACTTTGAACTGATGGTAATCTGGCTGTTTAATGTCCTCTCCTGTCCTGCCTTTCTCCTCTCAAGCAGCCCAGTGTGCGCCGTGGCTTCCCTTCTAAACGTGGTTGGCACAAATCTCTGCAAAGCAGAGCAACCTCATCTCATTCCCGGCCTTACCATCGTTTGTATTGATCCGTGGATATCCATCTTGGCTCGCTAATGGGCGTCAAGTGGAAAAGTTAATACATTTCTACTGCATTTGAATTCATCTCTCACTTGGTTCCTTTGGACCAGCTCCAGGATCTTGTTAAGAGCTGAAAACACTCATCATCTTAAAGGATGGGAGGAGAATCTATACAACACTTGTATCTCTTCTCTGTGAGTTGAGCAGTAAAGCCCAGAGAGGAGGAGGAGGAGGATGGTTGAAAGAGTAGCTCATGGATTTAGTTGTCTAAGATGCCTTGAGCACTGGAGAATATCTGCAGAAAGTGGAGCGTAATGTCTGGAAAAATCCCTTGTGCTTCATTAGTAGATATTGGGGAACATGTAGGAGACCCGATTCTCCCAGCACTTACTGATGCTTTTGATTCTCTTCAGCAACTGAGCCCCAAATCCTTCTTCACACAGCTTTCTCCTCAGTCCTTAAGACAAATTTAGGCTCCAGACCCAGCTGCTTCAGTGCCTGGTGATCTCGTGTCAATCCTGCCATGGTCTGAGGTGCCTTTTTGCCAATTGGTTCTGGTGCATTCTAATCAGCAGAAGACACCTGTTCCTTAATTATCCCCATCCCTCGTCCGTCTCTTTTTGTTTCAGCTCTTTCTGACGCATGAGCTATTAACGCAATTTGAAGGGCTTCTGCGTTGAGCCGTGTGTGTGCGTTGGGAGAGGCGCTTGAAAGGGATTAGTCACAAACTCGAAATAATTTCCAGTAAAAGAGTTGGTGTCTACTTTGCTTTGCTCTGAGTCCTTGACCTGCACCGCTCTTTAGTCTAAAGTTGATTTAGTCCTCCGAGCTTTGCGCGCTGCCCTAGGATGGAGTGGCAGTCTGTAGAGGACAGGAGAGCACAGTTACGTTCTTGATTAGAAGAAAGGAACAAGAGGGAGAAGAGTCAGGAAAGGCTTGTAACTGGCTGGTTTGCTTCTCTGTTTAAGCTGCAAGTGTCTTAAGTATTCAGGCTGTCTTAGCTCTTAGTCTTGCCAGTTAGTTATGCCGGTGTTGTTTTCCTCCAAGGACCCTCAATTGCTTCACGTATCTGTATTCTGTGCGTGTTTTCTGTCCCTTTTTTTTGCAAGCAGCAAAAAACAAGACTCGGTGTAAATGATGGCCTTGGATCAGAATACGTCTTCACCAAGCGACGTGTGAAACCAAAGGTTCTCTCCTCTGCTCCCCTTCTGGGTTTACTTTGGTCGTCTGAGAGTACTTGTGATGCGAGGCGTTTCCAATTTGCCTTGCAGATATTCTGAAACTGTCTCAAATAAAGGTTTCTAGGGGTTGTACTGGTCTTAAAATAGCTTGGATTCTGCTCTGTCACTGGCTCTGTTGGGGTCGACAGAGACCTTGAGGCTCCGCAGCCTGCCCTTTTGAATCCCAGCTCTTCCCTTCTGGTGACACCTTTTTTTCGTACTACTTTAAGAAGTCATGGAAAAGAGCAGTGTGTAAATATTAATGTTGAATATTTGTCTTTAAAAGTCCCTTTGGGATGCTCAACAAATGTGTACGCTGTGTGCTGCGGCTTTCGAGATACCGCTTGCTTACAGCTTGTGGACCTGTTGGTGCATCGCTAGCCCGTGGCACCGTGGGGATGACAGGCAGGGCTCTCTTCTGCAACACCCGTGTTGTTTCCCATCTCACAGTTCACATTCAGACCTCAGCCAAAGCTCTACTGTCTCCTGCAGTGAAGTCTTTTCTTCTGGTGCAGGTAGGGCTCAAGTGCTGCTCAGTGGCCGGGCAGAGGTGATGGTGCTGTGCTGGACACCGCTCCTCTGGGCTGGGCTCGCAGCATGATTGCCTTGGCTGCTCTAGGAGAGTGCTAGAAGAAGCTCACCTGGGAAGCTGTGGAGTCCTAATTTCCAAGCTTTGTTGGATAGATTTTGCAACCCAGCTGAAAGCGATGCAGCAGACTGGTACCCCACTTTAATTTGCTAAGAAGCGCCGGTCTCTTAGCGTACGTCTAAGAGGGCGGTGAAGAAAGATCTGTCTTTACTGGCAGTACCTTTAATTACCACACTGGATAAAGTTCTTTCTTAGGAGTATCTCTTTGATTTCTTTTCCCTCGCTTCGCACAGGTTTTCAGCTTCCAAGGCTACAGCCCAACTGTTGTGCTTTAGCTTCCCGCTGTAAAACAAGCAATTGCAAGCGTGGGAAAGAAATGTTCTGGGCAGACCTGGCTCCGTTGCTCCTGTTGAGCCCGGAACACCCCGAAGCTGCCCCATCAATGTTAATGTGAGCAGATTGGTCACGGCTATTGCTACTCAGACATAAACGGAGCGTGTACCCTGGACAAAGAGGCCACAGTTTAATATTTAATGTTCCATAAGACCTCTCCGAGAGCTTTCACTGAAATGTGTCAGTAAAAGAGCGCTGGAGCTGTGAGAGAAAGCATCTGAGAGCCAAGAGGATCCTGCACTCTACTTCTGCCCGAGGCATGTTCTCTGATACCAAGCAGCTTGCTTGACCCCCTGTTTCTCAGCCAACTTAACTGTAAAATTAAGCAACAAAGAAAGCTCCATGACAAACAGACGTGTCTGGAGGTGAACTTCCAAGGCGAGCTTTGCTGTACTGATAAATTTGTCTCGCGAGCAGAATTTCTGGGGTTTAACCTAATCTGTGTTTTTGTTGTCCTTTCAGGCAGCGTTTACTCTCCTCCTGGGTCCTTTCACCTTCTTCAATGTACAGAAGACCAAGTATCTTCAAATCATGACATCCCTCATGAGATGGATAGGTGAGTCTTGGACACCTCTTTACCATAGATGGAACCTGAGTCGCGCTACGGGTGCATGTCTTTGGCAAGATGTTCTCGTTCAGAAGCAAGTGCTTGTCAAAGCAACCTCTTTGAGAAGGATTGCCCAGGCCTAATAAATCTTAGAGGAAAAAGGATTTTGGATGAAATTTCTGATTAAAACAAAGCAAATTGTTCTCAATCAGACATGATCTGGGAGATGAAGTTTTAATCTGGTTTATGTGAGAGGCAGAAGGGATTTGGAAGAGTCTCGTGTGGGGAGGAGCTAACCATGATACTCCCCAGTTGCTCTTCGGCAGGAAGTTTCTCATTCTCTCCGTATGTCTACTTTGAAAAATCTTTGGTTTGATCTGAGAACAAAAAGTGTTTCTTCTGTCAGACTTTCCACCCTTAGTTTTATCATCTGTTTGCATTTTCTTTTTCGCTCCTGGACCTTGCTTCAGCATAGGATGTGTTGCGTTGGAAACCCACAAACCAATATGTGTTGCCCTTGGGAAGCCCCACTCTAGTGAGTTCTCTCCAAGAACTTCTGGGAAGACAGATAATTCCCTTACGGGGAAATAAGACATCGCTGCTGGTGGGGGTTTTTTTAGTGCTTTTGTCATCCAAAAATGCAGCTGCTTCGCATCTGGCTGTATGTGGACATGCCCTTAAAGGCTGAGAGGGAGTGTGCGTTGTGGAGGCTTTTGTTGAGGTTTGTCTTGTTTTCTGTAACCTAAACAGAGTAGCTGATATTCAGGGCTAACAGAGAAGGTGGTAGAGCAACGGCAGCATTTCTGCAGGTTAACACTGTCCATGTTCCTGGCTCTAGACCATTCAAGCACAGAATTAGCTTTGTTTGTACTTATCGCTGACCTGGAATAGAAAGAAAATCTGCTTCTCTGACTGTTTCCCACCACACACATACGCTTGACCTGACTTTAGTCGGGTATCTTCCCTTTTCTGTGAGTTCAGAGGCCTGTAATCCTGTTTGAAAGTGGCTGGCAATCACTGCGGAGGAATAGAGATTCTCAGTTCTAGGGAACTTCTGAGATGGGGTTAAGCAGTTGTCACCCAGGAAAATGAGGTTGGATTTTAAGCCCTCAAGTCTCAGATGCTGAACAGCTCAAGTTAACAAATCCTGACTTCAGATGGTGTGAATATCCTGAGTGTCTGGTTTTTCCCTTTCATTGTCTGAGCACATGAAAGGTTTGAAAGCCCCCATGTTCTTCAGAGAAAGATGTTATCTCATTAAAGGATATTAAAGGAAGTTTTGGATTGTTGAGGTTGTTTTTTCAAAAAAGAGGAATCTCTGCTCGGCTCACTGGCCTGTTTCCAATCACTGTCTCCTCTTTCCTGGTAAAGACATCAGTCAGACCTCATCCTGTCTCTGTTGACAACCTGACGCCTGCCCGATCCTGCCGTTGATTTCCCTTTAGCCGGCTCCCTCCAGTATGAGGATTGCTAAACCTTGGCAAAAAGGCAGAACTGTTTCTCTTTCTCATCGCTTGATGGAGAGGGACGAAGGCAGTGTTTGGAGAAGTGTAGGGGAAATTCATGCTTTAGCCTGATTGATTCCTGCGTCAGCACGCTGGGGAACAGCTGCCCCAGATAATGATATTTAATGACCCTGACAGCACCTCAGTGGCTACTTAGAGCAACGGATTCCGTATGTGTACAATGAGGGATAGATTTATTAGGAAAGACAATTTATCAAACAGCCATGTGATGCAGGGAACAGAGAAAAGCTCTTGCTGCAGATTCCGGGGGAAGGATGGATCCCGTATTGCCGATATTTATCAAGCTGACTTCTCCTGTGTCCTCACATCACTGCTGTCCCCTCCTCCAAAAGCAGGGCTGCGACTTAAACATGGCTTGGTCTTTTGTTGGCGCTTAGAGAGCTTGGATCCTAAAGAATGGTTGTGGCTGGTGTTTTGTGGTCTCCTGAATTTTTCCGGCTTGAATGCCGAAGGCTGGACATGGACTCTTTGTCCTGCTAGAATCTGCCTTTTCTTTGTCTTCCTTTTAGTTGTTTTTAGCCAGGTGGTGCAGAAGGTGGTTCTCCTTCTGCAGAGCACCCTGAGCAGCAGCACCGATCTCTGGAGCTGCCAGCCTGCCTGTTTGTTGTGCTGGGTGAGAGCTTCCCACAAGGACAGTGGCTTATTCAGCTTACCTGTGCTCGCTGGCCCAACGCGGATGGGAAGCTGACCCGTGCTTTGCATCACGGTTTGAAAAAAAATAATCCAGCCTACTTGAGCTAGGAGGTCAGTACAGGCTTCGCAACGCGCCCGCGGCAGGACCCACCGTGCAGCCTTTTCCTCAGCCTGGTGAAAAGCCCCTGGATGTCGGAGCAGCAGCGGCTGATGTGAAGCTGCACTGCCCCAGGTGTACTGGCGATTCAGATGACAGTGGCTGAGAGGATCGTTCTTGGCAGCAGGGAGAGCTAGCTGTGTGTGAAGGTCATTTCTGCTGGTGTTTGTAACCGTGTCAGCCTTGCCTTTGAAAGTTGCTTTCCCTCTTTCTCCCGATCTAAGTGATAATCAAATGTCACTAGCCTTTTTCCAGAGCCTCCTGCTCATCGCAGGCAGCACATCAGCTAACAGAGCCTGCAGCAATCTCTTTCCACACCTCACGGACAAGAAAAATTTCGTTCTGTTTCTGAAAGATACAGTCTAAAACGCTGGGATCTGAACTGGAAATTAAAAATAGGCCAGTTCAAAGAACGTGGAGATGCAGCAGGGATCAGCCCTTCATCTGGCTGTGGTTTTCCTCCCAGGATAAAGGGACTAGCTGGGACAGGAGCCTCTGAAGTCTCTAAAAGGAGGAAGTTGAAGGAGGATCTCGCAAGCCCAAGTGCTGGAGAGCCCAGACAGATGGGCTCTGGTCGTCTGGGCCTGCTGGACACGGAGAGCTCATCTGGAAACAAGGCTGGCATAGCGAGGCATTTCTCTGTCAGGACTGATTGGAGCACAGAGGGTGGATCTGTGTCTCCAGGTGGAGTGGGGCTGATAGCAGAGAGGGCTTCCAGAGGCAGCGAGCCTTTGGCAGTCTTCTGAAGAGTAACAGCTTACACACTTGGCTGCAAAACTGATTGCCACCTCGCATGGGTGAGTGCCAGTGGCTAAATTCAGTGCAGCAGTCGGTGCTTGAACTGCTGGCCTTAGCTGTGCTTCGAGATCTCGGTTCTCTCAGAGCTGTCGGGTGTGTGAGGGTTTGCCTATGCAAGCTCTCAGCCCTTTCCCAGCTGTAAAAGCTCCTGAGGCTGCTTTGTCAGCCCTTGGGAGACTGAGCACAGGCACTCTAAGAGGCTGCTTTGCTTCCCTGGAGAAAGGGCTAGTTGGGGAAAACCACTTGGTTTAAATCCTGGTAATGATCTTATGGTGAAGCCTTGTTTCCAGTTAGGGATAAAACCTTACTGGCTCACCCAGCTCTTGAGCAATGGTGTTAAGAGCAGAGATGGGGCCCGGGCTGGTTGACCAGGTAAGTACAAATCATCTCCTTGGGTTGAAGAGGGTTCCTTCCCCAGACAAATTCCTCCCTTCTTTTCAGCTCCCTTTCACCTCAGCCTCACAGAAGTGTAGGGCTGTTACTAGCCCAAGTCCTTTACCCATTTTGGAGCCCGTCTGCAGGTTTATTAAAAGATCCTTAGAACAGGGTGTCTCCTGCAGAAGGCTAATAAACCAAGTAAGCCATCAATAAATTAGACCTGTTGGTATTTTCAGTTCTGCTGTTTGGCCTTCAGGCTCTTTTTTCCTGGAGGGTTTAAGTCTGTGGTGGCGATGGATTGCTCCCTAAAGAGACTCGAATAGGTAGCTGGGGTTTTTCCCCTCCTTCCTCCAATCCTGTTGAAGTGGATGGTGTTAGGAGTGAGCTGCTGAAGGGCACGACTCGGCAGAAGGGGCTGAGCCAGGCAAGGCTGATGCACTGCTCGAAGCAGAGAGGACACAGCTCGCTGGGACACAGCCCTACCTCTGTATTATTGGATAATATTGGATAATAACTGTCCAGCAGCGTCATGGGAAAGGATATGGATTAGGAAAGATAACAAAAGGACAGGGCTTGGTAGAGCTCAGCAGCAAACGTTGGGCTATTGTGTATTAAGCAGCTAACCGGATTAATTGCAGCCTGTTCCTGCCTGAGATGCCCAGTGCTATAGGTGAGGACTGTTGGCTTTAAAGACACGGGTAGCATGATTATCACTGCTGTTATTGGATAGTCTCCGGCAAATGTTCCCAGACAGCTCCCACGTGGGACATTTGTTCTATGTGCTGCTCTTGATGCTGTATTGTAGTTATTAGAAAGTATCGTATTTTAATAAAGAGATATTTTATAGAGGAATAAACCAGGCTTGGTTGCTGCAGGCTTAGCTCTCTAGCACAGTCAGATCACACCACATCTATCCAAGTAACTGCAGCCCTCAGGACAGAGCATTTCCCACCCTGCCCAAACTATGATCTCTCAGTTATATGCCCACAAATAAATTCTGTCCCCTAGCTCTTTCCCCTGACCAGTGAGATGGAGGGGAGAGAGGATAAGAATACCCAGGAAATCTACATTAAGCTCTTTTTTCTCCATCCCTTCTCTTTCAAATACTTGGTAGCTGGGCTTTTAGGGGAGCAACTAGGAAAGGGCTCTCCAGAGCATGCTGGTGAGGCTCACTTTCCCTATCTACTAATGTCTCTCACAGCTCTGCTCTCTCCACCAGCGTCCTACTCTTTACAGGACTCCCCAGCACTTCTCTGCAGAGATCTCATCTCCGACCATCTCACTTTGCGAGCAGATTCCAGCTGCTGTAGTAACTGTCGCCCCCATCCTTAGGCTTACCCAGCCTCCCTGGAACTGGTTCAGCGCAGAAACCTGGAGTCACTCCGCTCCGTCCTTTCAGCTGCAGAGACTCAGCGTTGGAGAGGAGGCTGATACAGGAGCGGGTGGCAATTATCTCAAGTCCTGTGTTTGCAGCCTCCTGCGGAGAGATTAGTCTGCCAGTGTCCACAGTCCTCACGGTGGCCTCTTTTCAACATCAGGAGTGGAGCTTTCTGCAAACAGCTCAAGGAGGGACCCGTTTGATCCCTGCCCCTTTCCTTTCACAGAGCAGAGCGTACGGGAGTGGCAGGGAAGAGGGAATTGGACTGCAAATCAGGACACTGTTGCATGTTCATTCTGACAAGCTTCTTCAACAAAGTTACTCCATGTTCTTGCATCCCTTTCGGAGCAGAGAAAGCTGCTCCCAGAGCCCAGGGTAAATAATTCACTATGAGGAGTGAATATATTTATGAAGAGTTAGTTAAAAGGCTGTGCTTCTGTCATGCCTGCTTTCAGAGTTGTCAGCTGAGGAGCTCATCTCAGTGCTGTTTGTGGGGGGCAGTAGGGTGAAGCAGTGTCTGAGTGAATGAACGAGCCTTGTTAGCTTCAGATGCAGATGGAGAGTGACATGTGGTGCTGGACGGGACCACTGAGATCCTGCCTGAGGAGCTGACGTTCCTGAAAAGAACACTTTATCCAGGCAGCTGGAGATGAACTGATGGGTCTGAGAGCTGGAGAAGGGGAACTGAAAGCATAAGGGCACACTCAGCCCTGAAAAAGGGTCCAGGTGATGGTGCCCACACAGGTTTTCAGAGTGGCTGTGTGGCGTGCAAAGCTGCTCTCTGATCAGAGTGTGTGGGGTTAGAGCAAGATGATGAAAACTTTCCTGGGTAGGGCCCAAAGCAGGGTGGGGAAGATGTGGCCAAGGCTATGGTGGAACACCTGGATTTCATGAGACGTGGGTGCTCTGCACCCTGGGCTTTCCGAAGCGTGCACAGCCCCAGCTCAGGCTCGTGGTGACACCAAGGTTTGTGTTATTCCCCTCTCACAGAAGACTAAATTCTCACGTGGAGAGAGAAGTGACTGTCAAAGCTAATAGACCAAGTCAACAGCAGAGCTCGGAGCCGTCCCCTGGTTGCGGAGCCTTTACGGTGCTTCTGCCAAAGGTGACTGGAGGAGAAAGGACAATAAACTACGCGGGTAATTTTCCACCAGAAGCAAACAAGCCTCTCTGGCTGCTCTTTCCTTCCCATATGTTGAGATAAAGCATCCGTGATAAACGCCAGAGTGCAGAGCTGGTTTTTTTTTTTCGCCGTGAACTGTTGCTGGTGTGCAGATGTCTGTGGAGACCAGCTGAGGAGGGCTGGGAGGGGGCAGCTCCATCCGCTTCACCGCAGGAGTTATCACGCTGGGGGAGGCTACCTATAAATCTTGGTTATCGCCTAGCAAGCCTTCCCCTGGACGAGGAAGAAAAGAAGGGAAATGATGCCTTTCGAGCAGAGAAGCTCTGCTGACCTGCTTTTTGACAGCCAAAAAGTCCTGCTGGTGCTTGCTAATCAAACTTCCCTTTGTGAAGGAAAGGGGCTCTGCCTGGCTCTAGGCCAGGGCAGCAGTAGGGTCGGAGGTGGCTGCAGCAGGAGCTCGCCAGACCTGGCAGAGCAGGTGAGGTGCCTGAGAAGCTTTTTCTTGCTTTCCTGTGAGCTGCATCACGCCTCCGTGATCTTAACGTCCCCAACACGTGGCTGTGTTTCCCCTGCTCTATGAGCAACAGTCCCCTGCTGTGTAGACCCTACCTGAGGCTTTGGGGTAGGGAGGGTGACACTGTCCCTGCAAACCCCTGCTCTCTGTTAGAGGCAGGAGCCACGTTGATGTCCTGCAACTTCTGCTCATACCTTTCTTCTGGGAAGTAATTTCCCTCCTCTTCTCATTCTGACATGTCTCTCCAGAGGGTTGCTGTCTTCTGTGAATGTATCCGTCTTGCTTCCCCACAGTCTCTACACTCATAAATCCTTCATCTTCCTAGAGATGGTGTTTTATGCTCTGACATTGCTAAATCTGATCCTTAACTACTCCAGCTCCCACATCTGATGGAGCAAACCTGGTTTTCATGTTACCTCTATTAGTGTCATTTCATATGGAATCCGTCCCCTGAAGGTTGGAGAAATTTATCAGCTGCTGCTCTGGAGCTTATAGAGAGCTGGAGGTCACGAACAAGCGACAGGATATAGCTTCTGCAGGAGAAACTGGGTCAATGAGGTTTAAATTTAAGGATCAATGTCTTTAATTTCAACTCCAGCTGTGCTTTCATACTTCAGATGTTGCAGCACACGTAACGCCTGGCAGTGCCAGACCTGCAGTGGACTCTTCAGCTCGCCCAGAACACTGCTGGAAGGCAGCTGGCTCTAAGGGGGGCACCAGCATCCTAGGAAGACATTAGTAGTGAGGTAGACAACACAAGTGTGGGGCAGGGATGCAGCAGGTGGGACTGTCTTTACCCAATGGTCAGTATATACAGAGTAGATGCTCTTGTTTTTATGCTCTCTCCCCTGAAAAAGTTGCCTGATGTTAAACTAAGTGAGACCTGGTCCCTCTGCTTAAGAGTGGTCTGCTGTGTTTTGGCTTGATGGAGGATCAGAGTCAAGGTCATGGTGGGGAGAGATCTTCCTCCTTCCTTCCAAAGAATGGGCTCAAGAAGCTCGTGGCAAGGTCCTCCTCTTGGAATCCATCATGCCACCTAATGTATGAAAAGGGAAGCGAGGGGCATGCGTCGTGAGAGGGTGATTCATTATCATTATTTCCTGGCATATTGATTCTCCGCTTCGACAAGAAAGCTCTGTCAGGCCGTCAGCCGGCGGTGACGGATGGCCCTGCCAAAAATGTGTCGGCAGCACAAGGCGGCGGCTCCTCAAACAAATGGCTGTGGGTGGGGGCAGGGGGGCAGCCAGGCGTGGGCTCTGCTGGCGCTGGGGCTGCACACCACTGCCTCTCCCCATCCTTGGGAGGGTGGCAGGTGGGCACGGTGGTGTTCTCACCAGGCTTTCCTTGCAGAAAGAGGAACGAGAGTAAGGACAGAGTTGGAGAAGAGGTGACTTGAGCTGCTGCGAGTGGCTGTGCAAGGAGGTTCTACCTCTGTCTTTACCTTTCTGACTCTTAACACATGGGTGGTTCTCATGTCACCTTTTTCTGCTTGATTTTTTTCCCCCCCATCAGTCTTTTACTCATCCCTTGTTTGTGGCTGGCTGTCCTCATACTTTCTAGAGCCACTAACCCATCCTGGGACCAGTGGTTGAAGGTTGAAGTTCACTGCTGAACCTGGGAAGCAACGTGTGTCTTTGTGCCTCCCTCATGCGATCACAGAGAGGTTATCCAGCACCGCAGCCCTACAGAACCTCACTTCTGAGCTTGCTTCCCCGTTGCCAAGCCAGCTCTTTCTGAATTACACAACGGAGCATCACTCTCCTCCCCGTTTCTCAGTGTGGCTCTGTTCAAGACCTTCTCCACTATTTTCCACATGCCAACAGAGAGACAGAAATCAGGCAGCAGGTGAAACATCTCCAAAGTAGTGTCTTGCCAAGGGATTCAAGGGATGGTTAAGCCCAAAACTCATTCTGAGCATCAGTTGTTCTTCCAGGACCCTACCGTGGTGGAGGGGAAAACGTGGTTTAGCCTTGGACTTTTTTTTTCTGCAATAGCCTTTCTGCAGAGAGATGAAGCTCGTGTACAAAACAGCATCTTTCATTGACAAAGATGTTTGCTCTGACTCGGCAAAACAATCCTTAAACTCAGAATGGCTGAATTATCTTCACGCTTCTATCAAAGTTCACAAAAATGTATTTTTTTTTTAGTATCCCCAGACTTCTGTATTTCCCAAAGCACCCTTCCTTGGATGTGTGCTCATCCGTATTCATCCTTCTTCCACCTGCAGGAACCATAGCCGAGATACCCTGTCTCTGAATCAACATCTCCTGAGTTGAGCAGGACAGGCAGCAGAGACTTTCTGCAAGCTCGGCTTTGTCTGAGAAGCGCCAGGGTTTGCTCCTCAAAGAGCGAGAGGAGAGCTCTGGAGGGGAGGCAGCTGGACAGTTGGGATAAGATCATCACAACCTTTCCTTTATGGCAAACCCCTTCTTTATTTTATTTTATTTTTTTTCTATAGCCTCACTTGCTTCCTTCAGTAAAAATGATGCTCAAACATCTAGAGGAGACCTGAGACAAGAAGTGCCCTCTGTGCCTCGCCGACTGCCAAGCCTCTGGCGCGTGGAGTGGGTCTGACACTGTTGAAAATTCAGCACAAGCAAAACCCTCGACCGCTTTTTAAACGCTTGTATAAGACAAGGTTGTAAACAAAGTTTTCATGTAACTACTGACAATCCGTGGCAGCGTTGCTGGCCGCCTCGCTTTGTGGCTCAGGGTGCTGCTGCTCATGGTATCTGAAGGTGTTTCATCCCTGGAGCGTGTTGTTTATATCTGTCCTGTGCACAGAGGAGCAGATCAAGGCTATTTTTGCAAACGCGTGTCTGCCTTCGCCAGGGTCCTTGTGGCCAGGGAACGCTGTTGGACAGTTGATGTGGCAACTGTAGGTGACTTGAAGTGGTGTAGTGTGACTCTGCCTCCAGCCTGGGGTCCCAGGATGCGAGCTGGAGCTCTGTGTGTGCCTGAGGAGCCTGTGCCGCCTCTTGTCTGCCCAAAGCTGCCTGTCAGTCAGTCTGTCATCTTCTTTTCATCTTGATTTATCATCCAGCATAACTAGGTTTCAGAGTTTCATTTTTGGGCTTGCCTCCTCCCAGGGGCAGGCAGATAAATCTCATATGCAAATGGTCGAGCTCCCCGGTTCCAGGAGCGAGAGGCTTTTCTGCTGTGTGGAGTAAGAGAAAACACAGCCACTGGGACCGGGCAGCTCTTGTCTTCTCTGGGGCTGGGGTTGTGTAGGGGAGGTTTCCAGTTTACCCAGCGCCACCTCTCTCAAGGATCGGGCGCCTGTAGAGCAGCAGTGCCAGGGCACGGGGAGCACAGCTCGTCTGGTTGGAAACGGTGCTAGTTTGGGTCTTGATGTGGGACCCTCACTCCTTGTAACTTCATGTATTTTAATTTCTGAAAGAAGTATTTAAGGAAAGAGAAAGGTTATAAACTCTAGTGGCTTGAGCCAAAGATTTTTATCCATCATTTAGGGAATCCACGGGAATTCTCTTTCTTCAGTGCTCCCTGTTGGGGCAGAGTAAAGCCTGTGGGTCTCTAGCTGAAGAGATGCTCTGAGGATGGGGCGCCAGCCTGGAAGCTCTGAACTGGTCCTGTTAGCACTGGTGCGGAAAGCGAGGCTTTGAGCCAATGGTGAGAGTGAGTTTGGGGGATGGAAATAGGTCACTTCACTCTGCTGAGCAGAACAGGTAGAGATTTACTGTCTAGCGAGTTGGGGAAGAGAAGCGAGACTTCTGCAGTTATATCTGGTCCAGCCACAGGACCAGCTCAGGACCTGGGGAAGATGGTAGAGCCTTGCACTCCCCAAGTGGCCTGGCCCTCCTGGTGCCGTGAGGGAATGGATCTGCTGTCATCAGCCCAGGGTTGGCAGAGAGCTGTTAGATTTGCCCTGTCCCTGGGAAACAGTTGGAAGCGAGAGGTTTCCTGAGGCAACACAAGATGAAGTGCGGCGTTCGGCTTGGTGAGGGCTCAGCACGGAGCTGGTGTTTGCCGCGGGAAGGATCGCTCTGAGAGGAGGAGCTGGGCTTTGGAGAGGGGTGCATGGGAGGCAGCGTTCAGTTAAGGTTAATCTGGCCTCGCCAGGGACAGAAGAGGCAGCTTATGGTCTGTAACTGTCTTTCTTAGTCCCGTCCCTGGCAGGGTTTCCCATCTCCAGCCGCCTGTGTCAGGCGGAGCAGTGCTGGGCACAGAGCAAGCCAGTGTCCTTGTCACCCCACGGCGAGCCAGCCCGGCTCGCAGCGCCCATGGCCAGCCTCCTGTGGGCTCGGCCGCAGGGCGGCTTGCTGCTCTGTTTAATTCCTCTGTATTTATATTTATGACATTCAAAGTTGTCCGCAGTAGTAGTAGTCTCAGCGCTTTGTTATGTCGTTTCATTCCCTGATAATTCACGGCTCTGCTGCGATGCCTCAACCCAGTGCAGGAGGCAGCTCTGCGAGCCACAGCGGCCCATCCGTTGCCAGCACCAGCCCCTAAATCTTGCTGCTTTCCCCCCTGTTCCTTGTTAACTCCGGCAGCTGGTGATCATCTTTCCCAGGCTGATGTGATTTCTGTGACACCAGAATTAGTTTTCTGCTGGTTTTATGTGCCATGTTAGGAATAACAGTCTAGCAGTAACGGCTGCTGGCTCCAATTTCCACCAGCAGAGTAAATAAGGGCATTAGCCTCGTCTCCTCAATTCATTTTTGTCCGTCGCACGTTGCTTTTTGTGATAAGCTTTGTAAAATGTTGTTAGGCTTTTCGCTGACATAAGTGAAGGGGAGACGAGCAGACTTTGTGCCTGGAAGTGATGAATTTTAATAGCGGTCTTTCAGAGCTGCTTTAGTCCCTTCCAGACTGGCTTCACCCTGGGATTAACTGCAGACAGCCTGTTCCTCCTGCCCGGGAAATGGCTGGCTGGTTCTTGCTCTATCTTGCCTGACAGATCACAGGGACAGGAGGGCGCAGCAGTAGCTTCTGCTCCCGTGCATCTGCCCGTCTGCGCAGGTGAGCTCTTGGAAACATTAGTCCAGCTGCAAATGTGTAGGAGTGTTCGTGGGGTTGGCTGCAGCCAGGTTGAGTCTTTTCTGCCTTTAGAGGTCGGAGCTCAAACATCTCTTAAACCGTTTTTAACTGGTAGTATTTAGCCAAGGCGCGTGGCAGAAGCATCTGGGGGTGGAGGCCCTTGAGGGCGAAGGGGCTCGGCCGCGTTACCGTGACATTTCTGCCGGGCCTGGAGCAGCCGTTTGCTGTCGGGGTGGGAGGGTGAGTCCCTGCGGGAAGGAGACTGGAGGGAGGTGGCTGCCAAAGGCCGTCCCCAGCCCGTTCCCTTATCTGCTGACTAGCACCAAAAGCGAGTCGTGATTAATTCCTGCACACCTTGCCTTTGATGTACCGCCTTCTCCAGAGATAAGGCGATGCTCTTGTGGAGCAGGAGAGAGCTGGTGCCGAGACTGCTGATGCCGATGGGAGGAGAATCGTGGGGGGTGCAGACCTGGGCTTGACCTGAAACCTTCTCTCTCTCTCCAGCTTTCATCCTCATGATTATTCTGGCCCTCATCCGCATCAGCAGAGGCCAAGCCGAAGGTCACCCATCCATGGCCCAGCTGTCTGGCATCCGTAATCTCTTTGGGGTGTGCGTCTACTCCTTCATGTGCCAGCACTCCCTGCCATCCCTCGTCACACCCATCTCCAAGAAGAAGCACGTCAACAAGCTCGTGCTGCTCGACTACATCCTGATCCTGGCTTTCTACAGCCTCCTCTCCTTCACCGCCATTTACTGCTTCCGCAACGACACCCTCATGGACATGTACACGCTCAACTTCACCAACTGCGAGATCATCAACGTCGCCTTCATTCGCTACTTCCTGGGCCTCTTCCCCGTCTTCACCATCAGCACCAACTTCCCCATCATCGCGGTGACCCTGCGCAACAACTGGAAGACCCTTTTCCACAGGGAAGGGGGCACCTACCCATGGGTGGTGGATAGGATTGTCTTTCCTGCCATCACGCTGGTTCCCCCAGTGCTGGTGGCTTTCTGCACCCACGATCTGGAGTCCTTGGTGGGGATCACGGGAGCCTACGCTGGGAACGGGATCCAGTACCTCATTCCAGCTTTCCTGGCGTACTGCAGTCGGAAGGACACTCAGCTGGTCTTCGGCAGCGGGACGGTTAACAAGCACCTCTCCCCATTCCGGCACACCTTCTGGATTGTGTTCGTGCTCATATGGGGCTTCTCTTGCTTTGTTTTTGTGACTGCAAACATTGTCCTGAGCGAGTCGAAGCTCTGATGGGGACGGGGTGTGGCACGCTCCCTCCTGGGCTCCAGAGACTCCAGCATTTCAGCTCCCCCTCCGGGACTGTGGAGCGGGGAGAGGCGATATGAAGGGAAATTTCCAGGTCATCAGCGTGGTGGCACAGGTTAGACCGGGACACAGACTTCCTTCGCTCCGTTTTGGGTGCAGGTGGAGCGAGCTCAGCCTTGTTACAGTCCCGGTTCTCAGACCCGCTGCACAAAGGCACACGGGGCTGAGCCCTGGGCAGCCTGCACCATGAAACGGTGTCCGGCCCTTTCTGCCTTGGGCTCTGTTGGAGCATCGCTCTCCGTCCCCGCAGCGGCTCTCTGTGCGCTGCAGGTCTCGGCACACAGGAGAGCAGACAGCCTTGGCTGCTCGCTACGCTAATCGGCTAAACGTCCCCTCTCCCTAAGGCAGGGACGTGCTGTGCAGAATCTGGCAGGAGTTGGGGAGAACTGAGCTTCTTCTTTCAGCTGAGGGAAGAAATCAGGGTGGGGATAGACCCAATTTAGAAGAAAAATAATTCTGTGCTCTGTTACATTTCCTTTCTCTAGAGGCATTAACCTGTTTGCGCGCCATGGATTGCCTGGGATCTGGGATCTTTTGCTTAGAGCTGGATTTCTCCAGCCCAGGAGTTTACATTCACACTTCTCATCCTGTTCTCTCGGTGCCGTGGCAGCCCCAGCCGGACAGAGCGATGCCCCTCCACATGCAGGGATACAGCTCCTCTCCCCTCCAAAGGAGACCTCGCTCCCTCAGCTCCTGCTTGCAGCTCAGCAGCTTCAGCTGGCAGAGCCCTTCTCCCTTTCCCACCTTTGCACGGGGCTGGTACAAGCAGCCAGACCCTGACTCCAGTGGTCAGGATTCGTGCCGGCCAGGGAGGTGCTAATTACCCAGTCCTGCCACGCGTGAGGCCTGCGAGCGCTCCGGCTGTGCACACTGATGCGTTTCCAGCCTCCTGCGCTGGGTAATTAGCCTTGAAACAAGGTGGGTGTTAACTCAAGGGAATGGGCTCGTGTTAAGAGGCAGCGGCCGTGCCCTGGCTCAGCCCTGCCTGCAGCAGCTGAGCTCCCGAGTGCTGGGAGGCAGCAAGAACTGAAACCCTGCTGGAACTGGGCTGGAATCCACCCCTCTGGGCTTCCTGCACGGGGTGAAGGTGGGCTTTGGGCTGGTCTTGCTCAGCTTTACCTGAGAACTGAGCTGCCTGTTACCTTAGGCAGCCAGTGCTCTAGGTGAGCCTCGGATTTGGAGGCTGCTGGTGGTCCCTGTAACGCCACCCGCTGACAAACAGCACCGAGTCCCGTGCTCCGAAGCCCTTGGGTAAATAAAGATCATGTGGGGTTTTCTAACAAAAGGGAAGAACTTCAAAAGTTTTCACTTGAACCATTTTAACCCCCCCTTATTAAAGCAGGTTCAAAGCCAGGTGCATGTCACCGCTGTTAGATCCTCTTGCCCTCTGCACTCGCTGCGGTATTAAATGTCACCGCTCGCTGAAGCAAGCTTTGAACTGCAGCTCTTTTTAATCAAGCTCTGTTTTCAAGTAGGACTTTCTGGTTTCCATATGACCTGAAGTGCTCCTCCTGGGGGAATACGCAAGTACCTGGAGCTGTATAAAAACACTTCATGGCTTTTATAGCAAAACCCTCCACCTCTCGAGCCTGAGCAGCGCCGCTGTGTCCTTGCCGAGCTGCCTGGAGAGGATCCGGGGGGACCCGTTTGCCTCCTCTCCAGCCTGATCCTCAACAGGCATTGGCAGCCCTCGCTAGTCGGTTTAAACATCCCCAAGTGCTCCGCGGAAGCTGATGGGGCGTCTTCAGCGCTAAATTAACGAGTTGTCGTGCAGGTAGCTGCTGCTGGTGGCTCATTTAGGAAGAGGAAGGTTGGAGGGCAAATTTATGGGGCAGCAGGGAGCTGGGCAGAGCTGGAGCAAGGAAGGAATGCTGCTGAAATGAACCTTTGGGAAGCTGGAGAGGCCGCGGGGGCTGTTCCTCTGCACGAGCGTGGGGCTGTGGAGGGGGCTGCCTGTGCTTCACAAGCCCCTTGGCTCAGCCTCCGTCCCTTCAAGTGCCCGTTTCAATCTCTTGCCTTCACCTTTCATTGCCAGCCCTGGAACAGGGGCTGGTCTCTGTTATTTCATCCCCTCTCATGCTCCCTTCCCTTCTTTGGGCTACCCTTGGTCTCCCTCCGGTCCAGCCCCTGTTCAGTACAGGGCAGCTTCTCGCCTGCCTTGCCTGGGGTGGGGGGAAGGAGCCTGACCCACCCCCTCTCTTGCTACCCTCCATTTCAAGATGTGCCTTTGCTGCCCTGGCCTGGGTGACCACCTCTCCTCCTCGGCACGGTGCGTGGCGGTGACTTCTAAGGGGCCTTACCTCCAAGAGCTGCTTGGGTCCGGGTTTTGGAGGCAGCGGCAGGGCGAGGGCTCGCATCCTTCGCCGCGGTACCTTCCCGAGAAGGACTCTGGTTCCCCAAGGAACACGCGAGTGCTTTTCTTAAATAAATAACCACCAATTCCCAAACCCCCGCTGTCCTTGCGCAGCAGCAAAACAAATCTATCCCAGGAATCGGGGGGGGTGATTAAGGGAAAGAAGCTCTACGGCGGAGAGAACATTTTTCATATCAAACGTGACATAGCAATGCCTTAAAAATGACTGGAGGAAGTGGGAAGGGGAGGGCTCGGTGGAGCCGACGCTGCCTGGGGGGGACGCTGGGTGACCCCGGCTCGGCGCGGGGCAGGAGCTCCCTCCTCTCGCCCATCACGAGTGAGTCTATTTTTGTTCAGCCCTTATCAACACTAACAGCTCATTATTACAGGGTCTCACGTGATGCTTGTCCCGACTGTAATTAGTTTTCAAAAAATGGGATTAAAACCAATAAAATGCACATTATACATCTGGTTTAGTCTGGCTTCTTTTTTCCACCTCCCCTCCTGCACGCCCTGAGCCGCTGTTCCCGGAGGGGACGGCCGTGACGGATGGGCCCGCGGGCCAAGGAGAAATGGCAAGTGGAGAGGCTAATGGAGACCCTCACCTCTTCTTCTCTATTAGCCTCCCGCAACTCTGGGGTGGGAGCTGCAAACTCAATTAAAACATCTGTACTTTCCCCTTCTCAATTACGGCTCCTTACACTTTAAAACCAAAACAAATTGAATCGCTCCGCTGCCTCGGGCTTCGAAGGCGAGCTCCTGCCAACAAATTTATTATCACCATAAAGCGCAGCTTGATTTATGTTAAAATATTAAAACGGATCTTTATGATGGAAATAAACACTTTCTGCCGCCATTCTCTCGAAGGACCTCACAAGCAGCGGAGGATTTCGGGGCTTGGGCCGTAAATCTGAGATCAAACTGGCGTCGGGGATGGATTCGGGCTTTGCAGCGCTTTGAAGAGCAGCGGCCAGGGAAGGAAGAATGAAGACTTCGTAGACGAGAGGCAGGTTTAGACGAGGCTTGAACATCGTGGGGGAGCGGCGAGTCGCTTGGGCAGCTTGAGCCGTTCAAAGGTTTGCGGGAAGGTGCCCACCGGCCCCTCACGTGGCTTTGGGCAGCCGGGCCCTGAGCCCAGGAGCTGCCGGCAGCTTGGCAAAGGGCACCCGGCCTTGGAGCCTTGGCAGCTTCCCCTGGGCTGGCAGCCGGCGCCCAGCTAGTCCCTGCTGACCCCCAGGAGGTGCTGCAGCCCCCAGGGCTCTCCCTGGCCATGCAGCAGGGCAGGGAGGTGCTGTGTCCTTGATGGGACTCCTGGAAGGTTCAGTGCCCTTGACAGGACCCTGGAGAAGGTTTTATGCCACGGCTTTGCCCTGGCAGGAGGCAGGAACCGGGAGGAGGCTGCATGTGCTGCTCCCTGGAGCATCCTTGGGCACGGGCAGGGCAACACCCTGCTCCTTGTGTACTGCCGCTGACACTTTCCTAGCCCTGTATCTCTTCTGGTTTGTGATTTAACCAGCTGCCCCTGCCCTGTCCCGAGCCGCTGGCTCCCCATAACAGCACCAGCACGTCCTTGCCGTTGGAGGCCTCTTCCCTGTGGCTGCCCCATGCTGGCCTGCCTTCCTTGTTTCCTCTTTCCTCACGATGCCAAGTGTTTGGGGCAGTGGAGATAACCTACACCACGGTGATGCTGGAGCTGGCAGAGGCAGGGGGTGGGCACTGGGGGAGGCAAGTAGACAGGGGGCATTGCTCGCCCCACATAACGAGGCTGAGCCGGGGAGGCGCGTGGCCAGCTGCAAACCGGCCGTATTTCTCTTTGCACATCAGCAGCAGAGCCCACAGTGTCCCAGGGCGGCGCGGGTGCCAGCGCCGGCTGAATTAAAAAATGATTGATTAGACAATTTCACCAAAAAGAAATAATATCCCTCAGCGGTTGTTAAGCACTAAACTACCCGAGCCCTGCTCTGGAAAGCCTGGTCCCAGGGTGCTTCCAGGCTGCTGCTTCCCTGCAGGTTTATCCCTGGTGCACCCCTGGGTGAGGAGATGCTGCAGGAGCAGCTCAGCCCTTCCTTGGTCCAGGGGGGATGATGCAGCTCCTGCCCACTCTGAGCTGCGCATTCCCCCCGTGCCCAGCTGGGCAGTGCCCAGGTTAGTGCCCAGCACTGGCAATGGCAAAGCCGTGCTCGTCCATCCCGATTAGCTTATAAAGATGATAATGCAAATGGCACCGCCGTGGCAGGGAGCCCTGGGTGCTGGGCACTCGCATGGGGCACCCAGGACAGCACCGGCTGCTGACACCCACCCCCAGAACCCCCTCCCCCGGGCACCCCCGTCCCCCCATCCGTCCCTCGCTGCTCGCAGCCTCCCGCAGCAAAGCCCTTCCATAAAACATGAAGCAAATCCATTTGGTCTCTGCTGAGTCACCGGGGACATCACTAATTAATTTAAAATGTGGGTTGGGAATTTTTGATTTTTTTTTTTTTTTTTCCCCTTTTCTCCTCCCTTTTGTTCTCCCAGCCTCAGCCCCAGCTCAGCCTTGGCCCCAGTCCCGAAGGTGCAGCTGCATGAGCTGCCTTCCTTGGGCCAGTAAGACACAGTTTGGAGGGGAAAACTCCCCAGGGCAAACTGGATCCTCCTGGGGACCAGCCTGTCACTCCCGGGGTGTCCGGTGCCGAATGGGTGCCATCGCCTGGGGTAGCCCGGCAAGGATCCCCCTTGTCTTCAACCGGCTTTATTTATTTATGGCTTTTATTTATATCCCAGCACCTCCCTCCTTCCTTCGCCAGAGGCTTCGGAGGGGCTGCCAAAGCAATTAAGAGACAATTGCGATGATAAATAAGTAAAGGGAATTAAAGCGCTGGCACTGGCGTGTGGTGGCAGCCAGGCTGGAGGATGTGGGGGGGGGACACGACTGGCTGGATTTAACCCTGGACAGGTGGATGGATTGACGGCCAGATGGACGGACAGACAGACGTGGATGGACAGACAGACACTGGCTATTCTTTCATTCCTGGGCCACACGTGGCTGGGCCCTTCCTGATCTCCCTGGGGCATTAAAGCTGCCTCCAGGGCAGGGCTGGGTGTCCCGGAGCAGCCCCTGCCATCGCCCCCTGCTATTACCAGCCCTGGCTGCTCAGTGGCCACCAGCTTTTAAGTAGGAATGAGAACATAACGGAGCTTTAGAGCAGCCTCTTGAGGGTACGTTCATCCAAGCAGGTGATGCCAAACCAGCCGGGAAGAGAATCTGATGGTCGGCATCTCCCTGGGCCAGCCCACCAGCCCCAAAGCCACGGCCATGGCCACGGGCAGCCTCGGCTCCTGCTCCCCAAAATCCCTCTCCCCAGGCTGTGAATCACGGCCGGCCCTGCCCGCGTCCTCCAGCCCCACAGGGAAAGGGCTGTGTGAGACACGGGCATCGAGGGAAGAATTAAACCTTGCTCATCGCTCATGCCTGATGGACGGCTCCGCCAACTCTGGGATGCTGGGAGGAACATCTTCCCTTTCACGTTCCCCCCCGGCACACATTCCTGGGGCTGCTGGGCCCTGCCACAGCTCCCTGCCAGCTTTATAGCCATGGGAGCATCACCCCCTGACCCTCACAGCACCCCAAAACCTGAGCAGGGCGCAGTAAGTGCAGCTTCGGGGCTCGGTTCAAGCTGGTGGCTCCTAAGTAATTAACCCTCTGCGTGGTTTAATGAGTTGTCATCTCCTTTGCTGGTGGGACGAGGCTGTGCTGGGGCTCCGCAGAAAAGGGTTGAGGACAGGGAGGGGGTACACAGGACCACGAGCATCCCTGTGGCAGGGGATAAAGCCAAGACCAGCCCTAGGCTCATCGCCAGAGGATGGAAGAAGGGTCCCCAGCCAGCTGAAAATGTCTCTTTAATGACCTGGACATGGTGTTTCGAGTCCCTTGGATGAAACCAAAACGTGACGGCAACATGGCAGCAATGAGTTTGGCGTCCCCAGTGCCAGCCCTTCCTTCGGGGAGAGCCCGAGCCAGTGCGTGCCAGCCCCCGCCAGGCTCCTCTGATCCCCCCCCAAAACACACGGGACCCGCCGAGCTGCTTGGAGCATCATCCCACTGCCGGAGGCGCAGGACCTCGGAGGCTGGAGCCCGGCCGGGAGCCGCTGGCCGGCCCCCTGGGGACACCCAGGCCAAGGGCAGGCAGAGGGACGCGGACACCCCTCCGTTGCCCCCGCATCACACCTCCGACTCCAGACTGGACACCCGCCGCCAGGACCCGCTGGCGTAGGGACTCGCCACCCCGCGCCCCACCGGCGGCTCCCTCCTCTCGGCCCCCGCTGCCCGCAGCAAGGCCGGCTCCCCGCGCCTCCCGCAGTCTCTGCACCCACCGTCCCAACGCCCGGTGCCCCGGCCGCAGCCCGCCGGGACCCCGGGGTGCTCCCGGGGCGGTGACGACCCCCGCGAGAGATGCNGGTCCCTGGGGGATGTGGGGGGTGGGAGAGGAGCCCCAACATGGTTCCCCACCAGCACCTGCTCCCCAAGATCCGCCCCCACGGATGTCTTCACCAGGTGAGGGAAACCTGGCAGGAGAGCTTCATCCCCCGCACAGCCACCCCGAAACTTCACGGGGTGGAGGAGGCGGGGGACGTGCTCGTTCGCCCCTCTCCACTTCTCCTCCCCGGGCAGCCGGGAGTCCACGGGGATGGGCTGGGGCAGCGGCAGCCCCAGGGGAGCACCCTTGGGAGTGTAGCCTCTCCCCAGCCTGTCGGTGGGGACCGGACCAGAGGAGGGTGCCCGGTGGGCGCCAGTGCTGTTCTGCACCACGAGCTGGGGTGTCCTCAGGGAAAAGGTGGTCTGGAGGCGCTCGCTGCGGCTGCTCCAGTCCTCGATGGTGCGGGTGGCCTGTTCCAGAGAGCCGCCCACGCTGGCTGTTGACACCATCTCCTTGGCCGCCTGCAGCATCTTCAGCACGTTGGCCTGGGCCGAGTTGGCGGTGACGTCAGGCGTGGACACCCGCCCAGGGCTCGCCATGGTCTGCACCCCGCTGAAACAGCTGTAGATGCCCTGAGGAGAGAAGGAGGGGGACACCCCCCCACACCATCAGCAGGGTCCTGCACCCATGAACCCACTCTCATCATCCTCCATCGTCCCTTTCCCCAGGGATGCTCACAGGGACACGGCCTCACTCCCAGGGCTGAGCCCTTTCCCCCTCATCTGGCTTTTCTCCCCAGCCAGGGGCTCACATCAGCACGAACATCTCCAGTGCCTCCCACGTGGGTCGCAGGGGTGATGCCCACCAAGCTGTGCCCATCTCCACGACAACGTGGGAAGACGTTGGGCCCCCCGAGAGCTCCCGGCAGCATCACTCACCCTGCTGATGGCCAGGAGGAAATCCAGCTTGTGGGACTTGGGGACGGAGTGACGAAGCTTCCAGTAGACGAGGTGCTCCCAGGCGAAGACCAGCAGGCTCAGCCCCATGGCCACCAGCAGCATGTAGAACACCCCGGCCATGTTGTCGATGTCCAGCTTGCTGCTCATCACCTCGTTCTTCTCATTCTGACAGATCCCCGACAGCCAAACCGTCTCCAGCTTCTGGGTGTCGCCTGGGGCCAGAGACACACACAGAGCGGTGTGAAAATAAAATGCCCCATCCCAGGCATCAAGCACAACCCCTGTCCATCCCTACTTCACCAGGGCTGGAGGAGAAAGCCACCCCCAAGCCCCTGGAGCTGTTATCGCCTAGTCCTTGCTGCTGCCCTTGGCTTGAGCATCCCACCAGTCACTTGTCTCTGTGCCCACCCCACGTGCCAGCCAGCCGTGCTCATTGTCCCCTTCCCAGGCTTCCCCTCCTCCTGGGCACGGCCATCTCCAGGATTTTACAGCCTGCAGGAGGACGAGGGGTCCCAGAGGGAGGGACTTCCCCAACGCCTTGCTGGAGAGATGCTGCTGGATTCAGTGTGCCCCTGAAAGGAGCTGGTGGAGAAGCCCCTTGGTGGCAATCCCTCAAGGAGCCGTGGAGGCCACGCAGGGCCTGGGGACCAACACCCTGGTCCCTGAGCTAATTTGCAGGGCAGGGCTGGGGCGAGGACGGGGACGGGGCTGATGAGAAGATCTCCTGAGCACCCACCGTCTCCCAAGAACTGGAGCAGGGCCAGGTCGATGGCTCGCTTCCAATGGGAGTCCTTCTGCAGGGCGATGCCGTAGCCCGTGGTGGCAAACACCTTCCCGCTGCCGATGGTCACCAGCTTGCAGCCCTCGTCCTTGCCCGCCATGTAGTTGAGCACGGCCGCGTCGTAGATGAAGGCGTCCAGCTTCCTGCGCCACCGACGGGAGGGAGGGTGAGCGGAGGGGGCTGGCAGCCCTGGTTTTGGGGGGGCTGTACCTCTTTTGGGGGAGCTCTACCCCTTTAGGAGAGCTGGAGCCCATCTGGAGGGGGTTGTGTGCTCTTTGGGGGGGTCTCTGTCTCATCTTGGAGAGCTTTAACCCCACTTGCGAGGGGAGTACTCAACCTGGGAGGGGCTGCTCCCCTTTTGGGGGGAGTTTTAGGAAGCTGTACCCCATCTGCAGGGGGTGGTACCCTGTTTGAGGGGACCCATACCTCATGCAGGGAAGATGCACAGAGCCGTACCCCATCCGGGAGAGCTGTACCCAGCCTGGGGAACTCATGTCTTCCTTGAGGGGGGGGATACACCCCAACTGAGGAAGCCCCACCCTGTCTGGGAGGAACTGTACCCCCATCCCAGGGAGCCAGAGCTCATTTGGGGGCTCCTGTATCCCACTTGGAGGGGCTGTACCCCACCTCTGGGAACCGTACCCCCTTTGGGGGAGCCGTACCCCATTTTGAGGCTGGTGAGGGCGTCCTCCACCGAGCGCTGGTTGTACTTCACCATGTGGGTGTGCATGTCGGGGTAGTTGCTGCGGATGTTCCTCTCGGTGCTGCCGTTGGGGACGGTGCCGAAGCGGAACGGGGGGTACTGCTCCTGCGGCTTCTGAAACTGCAACGGGGAGCCCCAGGAAGCGGCATCACACCCTGCCCGTGTCCCTGCTACGTCCCCAGCACATCCCTTCTCCCCACAGCCAGCCCTCCATCCCCCTGCCCACACCCAGTTGGCTGGCAGCAACGTGCTGTCCTCCCATCTCCAAGTTCTCCCCACCCAAACCAAAGTGTTTTGTAGGATCCCAGCCCAATCGCCAGCCCCACCTTCCTGTCGCTCAGCCCTGACACGGTGTCGATGTACTGCTCCTGGATCATGAAGGCGGCCAGGTTGGCGGTGTAGCTGGCGAGGAAGATGACGGCGAAGAAGGCCCAGATGAGCACCATGATCTTGCTGGTGGTGCCCTTGGGGTTCTCGATGGGCACCGAGTTGTTGAAGACCAGAGCCCACAGCAGCCACACCGACTTGCCAATGGTGAAGGTGGGACCTCCTGGCCCTGTGGGGACAGAGGGGATGAAGGTGACAGAACGATCAGAGGGGACAGAGGGATGGAGGGGACAGAGCGATCAGAGGGGAGAGAGAGATGGAGGGGACAGAGGNGACAGAGGGGATGGAGGGGACAGAGCCATCAGAGGGGACAGAGGGAATGGAGGGGACAGAGGGATCGGAGGGGACAGAGCAATCAGAGGGATCAGAGGGGACAGCCATGAACCCAGCTGGTGGCCTTCGTGCCCCTCTCCCAGCTCCCCCCTTCCCCAACTCACTCTTCCCGCTGGTGAGGTTCTGGTTGTAGCCAACAGGGCTGAAATACTCGAACACGAAGACAGTGATGGCCACCACGGTGAGGCACATCACGAACATCATGACCCACACGGCCGGGCTGTAAGGCTCTGCAAGGCAAGCAGGACTCTGTCAATCCCCCTGGGACACCTCCCGGCCCTGCCCTCCAGGAGCCCATCCTCAACGCGTGGGGCTCATCCTCGGGAATACTGTCCCTCCTCAGCCAGGTGCCAGGGCTGGCAGCGCCTTGGCCAAGCAGATCCACAGGGAATCAGGAGGGAAGGGGGATATTTTGAGTCGGGGTGGGGGGTGCAGCCATCCTGCCCTGCCTAAACAAAATCAGGCTTTCAGCAGCGGGGAGATGTTCATGAGCTGCTGCTGGTCTCCAGGGTCATCAGCAGGAGGGTTTCCCGTGGGATCACGGGCTGTCCCCTGTGATGGCTTTGGCTATGCACCAGAAATGGGAGCAGCCCACTCAGCCCCTGGGAGACTCTCCAGGAGCTGGGGGTGGGCGACGAGCCCCTGCCTGCCCGGGACGAGCCAGGACAGGGCGGCAGGAGCGGTGGGGATGCATCTGAGCCCTCCACATGCAGCCGCCGAGGTCCATTTGTCAGCGTGTCCTTCGCTGTCAGCCAGGAGAGGCCTCCCCTGATGGGGATGCGGCTCATTAGCGCAGGAGCCAAGGCGGGAGGCACGGGGACCACGGACCCCAAACTGGAGCGCGATGTCCCCGGGGCTGCTGAAGGTGACCCCTGCTTTGGGGTTGGGGGGGGGTCAGGCCCCATGGTATAGGGGGGAAAGGAAGGGGAAATGTGGCCAGGCTGGTTGTGTCCTACACCCCACAGCATCCCGGGCACCCACACCCACCTGCAGCCACCCTCACCCTCCCCGCACGGGAGCCCAGCTCCAGCTGAGCCGGGATGATGCCGCCGTGCCCTTGCCGAGAGCCTCAAACCCTGCCTGAGCGCTCAGCCTGAATTTTGTGACGACCTTCACCAGTCTCCTCCCCTTCCTAGGCTGCAGCTTCTGCTTTTCGAAAACTCATTCAATAAAAGTTTTAGCTCCGGCGGTTCCCTCCGCCCGGCTTAAGCACGGGCTCTGGCGATGGTGGCAGAGGAGGGATCCCCAGAGCCGAGCTCTGAGCCGGCAAATCCCTGCCTTATCCCCCTCCACGTCCTCGTCCTCCCTCCTCCACGCCAGGAACAAAAAGGAGGAAACCACCGATCCCAGCCTGTGTCTCCGCAATAAAAGGATTATTCAGGCGAGAGGAGGAGGAGGAAGCCCCAAAGCCGGCAGCGCAATCTCCTTCCTTTATGACTTGGGCTTTTTTTTCCTTAGAAGTTATTAAAAAGCCAAAAATCTTTCTCATTCTCATCTGTCGGCAGCGTGGGATGAACCTGCCGCCAGCCGGAGGGACGCAGGGCTCACCCAGGAAGGCAGAGGGGGAGACGGTGCCGTTGCTCCTGGCCACCATCACGCTGATGCCCGTCTCCACGAAGGGCACGGAGAAGTCCACGATCTCGGAGCGCTCCTCGTTGATGGTGAGGGAGCCGATGGCCATGTCCGCGCGCTTGTAGTACACCTGGGGAAGGGGCAGATGGTCTCGGGACGGGCAGATGGACAGGCACAGGGACCCCGACCACCTTCCCAAGGCATTTCCTCACCTACAGCATTTCCAGCCTCAATTTCTCTCTTTTTTTTTTTTCCCTCTTCACATGAGCTTTGTAAACGAGCAGCGACACAAGCAAACAGCTGCTGTGGGGTCTTAAATGTTGGGCTGACTCCTTCCCCGTTCTCCCCGGTCAAGCCCTGCCCGTAAGCTCCTGCCAAGCTGTCCCACGCCCGCAGTGCCACCGCAGACACCCTGACCCATCCTAAGCCCGAGCCCAAGGCATGCTCCAAGTGAGCAATGCCCCCAAGGTGGGGTCCGAGCCATGCCCAGCCTTACCTCACCGATCATGCCGTTCCAGACGCCGCGGACAATCTTGCCGTGTTTGCCGTTGGTCACCAGATAGAGGTCATAGGAGAACTTCACCGTCTTGGCCAGCTTCTTCAGGATGTCGATGCAGAAGCCCTTGCAGCACAGCTTGGTGTAGGGATCCACGAGGCCGTCGCCACTGAAACCACACCGAGAAAAATGGGTTGGGCCAAGCAAAGATGCTCTGGGCACCCTGGTGCCCTCCGGACACCACGTGCCCGGGAAGAAGCGACCAAAATCGCAGAGCTCCATCCTCTCTGCTCACCTCTGGGAGGAGTTGGTCTGCTTGCGGCAGGGCACGGTGTTGCGCACGCACACCCCGGTGCTGGGGTCCGTGTTCTCCACGATGACGAAGGGTCTCTCCTCCAGCGTGGCCACCGTCAGGTGCCGGTTATCGACCACGGGCTGCATGGAGGCGCCGTAGCGGGGCCACACCGGGTACTTCATGTGGATGATGCCTTTCTCCCACTTGCCCACCTGCCCGTGAAGGAGAGCACACCGTCACCCCCGGCGAGGGGCCCTGGTGGCCACACGGGGTCCTGTGTCCATCTTCCCCACACCTTTGGGGTTTGTTTCTCCCAGAGCATCACCAGGACGAAGCTCAGCTGTGGTGAGACCCAGCCCAGCATCCCTTTCCCCACACACCCACTGACCACAGGGCAAGGGGTTTCCTCCCGCGTCCCACGCGCGGGGCTTGGGCGAGCGCAAACCTGGCCAAATTTCACCATAATATTTTTGAACTAGAAAAAAAAACCCTCTCCGCACAACTTATTTCAAGTCTCGGTGTTTGGCTGCTGTTCTCCAGAGGTGGGCAGCTGCCAAATTGCAGGGAAAAAAAATAAACCACAGTTCCTGGCAGCGCTTTGGTGCTGGCATTGCCACAAAGCCCCACCACGGGTGCTTTCAGTATCAGCCATGGGTTTTGCATGGGACAAGCTCCCCCATGGTTGATCCTCAGCCTGTGCACGGCCCCAGGCACACCGTGCCCAGCCACCCCCACCCAGCGTGCCCATCCCAAGGGGTCCTACCATCTCCCAGAGGCGGTGCTGGTTGAGCGAGATCACTACCATGGTGGGTCTGATCAGATAGCCGCCTTCATTGAAGGAGAAGTCCCTGTGCTCCCACGTCACGTTGAGGAGGTGCCTGGTGGGACACAGCGCCCGTAAGCCCCTGGTCGTTCAGCCCAGCCCTGTACAACCCTCATCCTCCTTCTCCAGCTCCATCTGGGCTGCCGTGGGTCCCACAGAGAGATGTGGGGCTGAGAGCTGGGGACCGGGTTTAATCCCTACTTAAGGGGCAACGGGGAGCTGGAGAAAACCCTGCCAGCAAGGAGGCACCAAGGATGGACCACTGCAGGGCTGATGATGCACACACTGCCTCAGCAGCCCTGGGGTGCCACGTCTGCACCGAGAAGCAGAGCTCGGAACCCGCCCAAGACCTCCCCAGGTCCCAGGTCACAGAAATGCATGAGAAAAGGCATGGGCTGCTCTAGGGAGATGCTGCAGGAGAAACCTAGCCATGAGGTGTGGAACACCATCTGCATCCCACAGCAAGCATCAATCATCTCCCTGCCCGTGCGCTCCATCCCCCTCCTCCCCTTCTCCTTCCCTCTTCATTTCCCCATTCCCCCCACTTCACACCCGTCCCAGCAGGTCCCCAAGCCTCACCGGTAGAAGCTGGTGGTGTTGGCGGTGGCCCCACCAGGGGTCCAGCAGTCCCGTCCCACCTCCGGGAGGTAGCCGTGGGCCCGGAAGAAGCTGGCCGCCCCCATGGCAATGATGGCCACCCCGTCCCGCACCTTCTGCCGCAGGCTCAGCTTCCAGCTCTCCGTCACCACGCTGATAAGGCCAACGGGGAAGGAGGCAGGAGGCACCTCCATGTTCCCCACCGCCAGGCTGGGCACAATCCAGACGTAGCCTGGCCCCACGAGGCCGGCTTGCTTGGCCATGGAAAAGAGGTACTCGGCCTCTTCTCTCGAGCAGTAGACAATGAGGACCTGGGCATCGATCTGCCGCAGGAGCCGCTGTGTCCTGGAATTGCTCCTCTCCTGGCTCATCTCGAAGGTGACCACCTCCTGCAGCTCCCAGCCGAAGTAGCTGGCATCCGTGAAGGAGCGGATGACGTCCAGGAAGATGTTGTAGCCCGGGTAGAGGCTGGTGATGACGGTGAAGGAGCTCCAGTCGTATTCCTCCAACACCTTGAAGATGACCTGGATTTGCTGCTCGATGGAGACACCCAACTGCAGGAAAGCTGAGCCAGGCTCCTGCAGGAGAAGAAGGAGTCAGAGCCTGCTCTGGCACCATGGTCCAGGTCTCCTGCACCTGTGCAATCCACCTTGAATTTGCCATCGTGAAGGGTTCGAGGGAGTCATGAACTGGCAAGACCTGTGGGCTGGAGACACCCAAACCGGGACTGATCCACCGGTGGTCTCCAAAGAACCTCATCCTATGCAAAGGGTCAAGCCCTGCAGCCTCTCCTCCATTCCTCAGCTGGTTGATCAAAAAATTCATCCATCCTCTGAAGGAGACCAAGAATTTCTCCTTAAATCAGGAGAGGGAGGGAGACAAGGGCTCTACCAGGAGCGTAAATCCCATCCCTGCTCCGACTCACTACCTGCTACCGGAGCCCACATGGCTCCTTCCCTCCCGCCCCACCTCCCCGGCCATCTGGCCTCTCATTAGCAAACCTTAATTGATCTGATTCTGTCTTAAACCATTCAACGAATGGCACTTGCAGAAGGTCGCAGGCAGGCAGCAAGATTTTGCCACCCCAACCCCCTCCCTCCACATCCAGAGAAGTGATTTTTCAGCGAGGTTGGTTGTCCAGTGAGCCCTGCAGAGTCCTGGCCAGGGAACAGGAGCTGCTGGGGACCTCAGGGAGGAGAAGGACGGGGTTGAGCCTTCAGACAGGTCCATCCACCACCCCCGAAACACCCAACCCCTGGAGAAAGCTGCAGAAAACCACCCAGATGACAGCAAAACTGTGGCTACTTCTGAACTGCCTGGACCCATCCGCCATCCTTGCACCCGTTGCCACCCGTGCACCGTGAGCAGCTCAGGGTGGTCCGGGAGCACCCGTCAGCGCAGGCAGGGCTGCTGACGTGTCATCCAAGGGCTTTAGTCTCCAAAACCTCTGGGCAAGCAGAGTGTGAAGCCAGTGCCCCGAGGAGCAGCAGCATCTCCAGCCTGGGGGCTGCTGCCACAGAAAGGACGCAGCGCCAGAACCCCTCGGATGCCTGGGCTGGGCTGGGTGAGACGAGCAGCCAGCAGGAGATAACCCAGACCTCCTCTCCTGGAGGGATGGGAGCCCCACCTCAGTCCAGCACCACCTGCCCAGCACCCTCCAGCCCAGCTCCAGCTCTTCCCAGCAGGCAGGTGACAGCGTTTGACGCCAGTGAGGAACAGATAAGCCAAAAATCCTGTCTTGGTCCATGGTGCACCTGAGATTGCTGCCACAGCCACGCAAGGATTCTCCGTGCTGCCTGCACGGCCGNGGTCCATGGTGCACCTGAGATTGCAAGGCTTCTCTGTGCTGCCTGCGCGGCCATTTCAGGCTGGATCTAGCCCTGATGGGGTGGGAAGGGAGGAGGATGGGGACCTGCCAACTCTGCTACTACCCTGGCACCCCCTGGCACCGTGACCCAGGCACCCCGTGGTGGGCACAGCCTGGAGAGGGTGGGAAGCAGGACACTAGGGAAGGTTCCTCCACAAGGCACTGAAGTTCTCTCCCACATCCCATCAATAGGATCCTTCCTTAAAGTCCTCTCCATGTCCCACCGCTCCGGTTGGCCACGCTGCCTCGGCCACTGCCTCCTCCTGCCTGCGAGCCCAGCAGCTCCTCTGCCCTCCAGCATTTCTCACCCCATATCTTCCCCTCTCTAATAAACTCTCACTTCTATCGCCCCCGGCCCTCCCAAAATAACCCCCAGCGAACGTCGCACCTTCGGGGTCAGGACGACAGCAGAGCCCCCGCTGATGCTGATGACAGGGACCTGGGTCTGGGAGGAGACGAAGTCAAGGATCTGGGCCACGGCTTCTGTGCCGACGTTGTCCTCAAAGACGATGCCGTGGATCTTGTGGCTGGCGAGGATGTCGCAGATCCGGGTGAGGAGGGTGCTGGGGTTGGTGTTGTTGACGATGACAGTGATGGGATGGATCTCCAGGGGCATGTCCAGGAAGCTCTGGGGGCTCAGGCGGGAGCGGATGTGCAGGGGGTAGGACGTGCCCCCGAACACCACGGCCACGTTGACCACCGGCTCCTCGGGGCCCGGCAGCAGGATGTCCGTGAAGGCAGCCGAGCAGCCCAGCACCATCGACAGTAGCAGAGTGTGCGCCGGCGCTCTGCCCATGTCCACCGCCGCGTCCCTGTCGGGACAGGACACAGCCCTTCGCGTCCAGCCGCTCACCAGGATCCCCGGCCCCGCTCGCCCCAGCCCAACCCGCCTCTCCAAGGCAGTACCAGGGTGGGTTGACCCCAGGGAGAGAGGAGGAACATTGTCCTTTGGAGGCTGGACATGGTGGAGGGATCAGAACAGGGCTGTGCTCACGGACACTCCAACGCCGCATTCCTCGTCCTCAGTCCCACAAACCACTAAACCTTCCCAGCCAATCCCCCTTTCCCACCACCACCATCTCCTTCCCAGTCCCATTGCCCTCCCACCCCTACCCCCCCTCCAAAACCCATCTCTGCTACAAAGCCCAGGGGCAGGGACAGCAGTGAGAGGTGACAGGAGGAGCTGGCAGCTCCCTGGTGCCTCTCCCCGCAGCCGACAGCCACCTTCAATATTCCAAGGCTTTTCCCTTCAGGGAGGGCTCAGCTCTGCACCCCCCAAGTTGGGATTTCGCACCAGAGCAGCCCGGCCCCTGCCTGCTCCCTGCCCATCATCATCCTACCACATCCCCTTCGCTGCTGCTTCCCAAATCCCAACCAAAGCATTCCCCTGGCCCCATACCTCCAAGTTTCCTTGCTAGACACCATCCTCCAGCTTTCGTCCATCTCACTTTTACCCCCTGGGTTGTGTCCCCCACTGGCATCACCCGCCCGGCTGGGACACCCCCTGTGCCGCGTCTCTGCTGCTCGCACCCCAAAGCCAGGAGCTCTGGGGGTAGTGCTCAGGCACGTCCCCCCTGTCACATCCCCAGCTCCCCACTGCCTGTGGCTGCCCAGCCTGCAGCGGGCAGGATGACATTCCCGGGGTGCAGGGAGCTCATATCCCTGCCCGCATGGGATACACCTCCACACTGGAGCTCGACCCTTCCTGCCCAAACTAACCCTTGGCAAGACCCGCAGCCAGGAGCATCCCAGCCCCTCTGAGCCCTGTTGCACCCAGGAGCATCGCGCCGTTGCCACGCTGGGCAGCGGGAGGGGGACACGCAGCCCTCCGCGGTGGCACCAGCCACGCGCCGGTGTCGCTCCATGCAGCAAGATGCCAGCTGCTGCTTGGAAACGTCACTTGCAATTAAAAGCTGCTGTTGCTTAACGCATCCTCAGCACAGCCGGAGCAGCCCCTCGCCGAGTCCTGGCACGGTTTGGGGGGGTCTGGGCTGCCCCAGGGACCCCGCACCCCAACTCTCCTCGGTGCCGCAGTGCCGGGCAAGCCCTCGGCACACTGCGAAAGCACCGTTGGCGTGTTGGACTGAAAACGCAGGAAATAAACCCAAGGACTGCCTGGCTGGGCACCCTGCGAGAGCTGCTCGCTGTGGATTTGTGCACCAGCGCCGTCACCTCCAGAGAGACACGAGCCCCTCGTCCCCCTCCTGCACCCCAGGGGTACCAGGAGGGCTTGGGCACCCAGCCGGGCGCCAACACTTTCTCAACCACACGGGTTTGGGCAGGGGATCAGCTACCCCGCAGCACCCACTGTCACCCAGGGGGGTTCTCCCTGCCCGGCTGCACAGCCCTCACCGCCCCCATCGCAGACGGCCGAGCCGCAGGAGCCACGACGCCACACCGATGGCCACAGCCAGGGCCCCTTGGCCGGTGAGTCACACCGTGCTGGCAGCGTCCCACGCTCTGGCACGGCCAGCCCAGCGGTGGGGCGGCCCGCGCTGCCCGCTCCTCACTGCGAATTCCCGAGTATTTTTAGTCCCGAGATAAATAATTCATGGGGAATCCGGCACCAGCTACCCGAGCAGAGAGGAAGGGGAGCAACATGCCACCCAAAACAAACAGAGCCGCTCTCCCAGCAGCTCTGCTCGGCTGAGCTCTCTTCAAGGACGTTTAAATATACTCCGGGCCCTCGTGGTGACTGATCAGGTTTGCTCGTGCCAGCTCTGGCACCTCACCCAACCCAGGCCCTCAGCCTCCTCTTCCTCAACCCGGCTCTTCCCTGCACTTGGGAGCCTCTTCCAGCACCGAGTAACCCAAGCACAGGCCACCAAACCCCTCCTGAGATGCCAAGCAGTGCCAACCGAGGGGTTGCTCCGCTTCCTGGTTGCAACTGGGAGCTCAACCCTGCAAACTGGTTTCCCACTGGCCTGAGTCGCAGCTGGAAAACGTCCCTGGCAGCCGGAGCACGACGGCAGCGGCGGAGGGCAGGTGGGCACGGGCACATCGCGTCGTTCAGCCATCGCTGAGATGACCAGGGGAACTCATTTCCATCCTTCCCAGGAAGCCGGTGCCACCGGTGGGAGCGGCTTTGCCGCTCTGCCGCAGAGCTCAGCGGATGCGGAGGAGGACGGAGGGGGTTAGGGCCAGCGAGCCCACGGCTGCCAGGGGCTCCACGCACGGGTCGGAGCCAGGGCTGCTCCAAACTGCTCAGATTTGGGGTGCAAAGAGCAGCCAGCTCCTTCAGCCCAGGTGACTCTGTGCACTTCCAGCCCATTATTTATTTTTTTCCCCAGGAGTGAGCTAGAGGGGCGCAGGAAAAAGTGGGGCTTGGCAATTTGGGTAAAGGGCAGCAAAGTGGTGGAGGCAGAGGAGGAACCGAGCCCATCCCTGAGGTACTGCCAGAGCCGGGGCTGCTCTCGGGCTCAGCACAGCACAGCAAAGCCTCCGTGGGCTTCAAAACCAAAACCAATCCCCGGTTTTGAACCTCTTGTAGCAAGCACTGCGGAACTGCTCCTCTGGGAAAGGGCCTTCCCGAATGGGAGGGTTCCCGGGCGGGTGAAGTGTTGGTGGCTGGGCTGGAGCAGGAGGAAGGTGGCCCTGGCCAGGAGCCCAGGCAGGGCAATGCCACCACCCAGCAGCCTCCCCAGGGACCAGAGGCCACCCACAGAGCTGGGCAGTGGCTTCGCCATTTGGTTTGGGGTTTGTTTCTTTGGTTTCCTAGGCACAGCTTCACCCGGTACACCAAATACTCCCAGAAACCTCCAGCTAAACGCACCGGTGGAGTCCTTCCCTTCCTCTGAAATGTCATTTTAATGCAACAGGGAAAGTTTGCTCCTAATTTTAAACCTCCTTTTGCCCTCTCTCCCTCCAGCCCTTCCTCTCTCCTCTGCTCCGAAAGGGGGGAGAGCTCATGCAGCTATTTTGACCTCAGAAAAAAAAAGAAGGAATAAAATCCCCAAATGCAAAATAATACTCGAAGAAGAGAAATCTTATCCCCCCAAAAAAAATCTCTGTGGGGAAGGCTCAGCCTGAGGCAGGGGAGGGGGAATCTGCTGCCGATGGGCAGAAAAGAAGGAGCAAATCCCAACCTGGCAGGAGCCGGGCAGGGAGGATGGGGGCAACCGGGGAGGATGGGCAGCGAGTTGTGCCAGGGCTTGTCATTGCCTGGATGGAGCCACCTCTGTGGGGCAAGGAGAGACCTCGGCAGAGCCCCCCAGAAGGAGAGAAAGCAGCAAAACCTCCCCAAAGCCAACTCATCGCCCATGAGGAGGGGGGGACGACTCAGGAGGGAGAGGCGCTGGCAGCCCCGGGCAAGCACCGTCTCCTTTCAACCTTCATCTGCCAGCAGCCTGCATCCCCCTCCTCTGCCTCATCCCCCTCCTCTTCCTCTTCATCCTCCTCCTCTGCCTCCCCCCGGCTCTGGCAGCACCAGTTGCTGCCCGGGGGGTGCGGGCCGGGGGTGCCGGGGACCCCTCGCCCCCAAACGCGGCTTTCAAAGGTCGAGCAGGGGATTAACCAAAAATAAGCCCCAAGTGTCCTGTCTGCCGCTGGGTTACGCAAGGTGCCAGAGGGGGGGACACGGGCACGCACGGCTGGCGGCACCCCGGGAAGTCTCCTCTCTTTTTCTCCTCTCTTTTCCCTGCCTCTCACCTCCCCCCCTAAATCAAACCCGATAATTAAAGGTTCATTCGCATCCCCTGCCCGGGACGAGGAGCGGGAGCTCTGGGGGATGCTGAGGCAGAGAGAAACAGCCAGAGGAACCCCTCACCCTTTCAAACCAACCCCAAACAACCCCTTTCCCCATCCCTAAAAGTTACTGGAGCGGCAGCAGAACCCGTCGGGGGTCCCGGTTCCCCCCTCCCCCAAACCCGC
>WEIS01000088.1:5473-19490 GCA_013389965.1 Todus mexicanus | reverse complement strand
AAGTATTTCCAAACAATATGGTTCATTCAGTACTTCACTGGGACATTTATTGTACATCATGGCTGATATAAGTAGCGCGGTGGATAAAGGTGACTATTGTACACAGGATGGACCTAGTTTAAGGGATTTTTCCTTTCATTTTCATTTGAAGTGAAAGCATTTCTGATTCCTTATTAGACTACCCATGTCAGGAAAAGTTGTTTTACACCGTCTCATCTGGTTTCCTGGTTTGCTAGAGTGTTGTAACAAAATCTCTCAGAAGTTAATGTAGCACTTGAAATTGTGATGCTATTCAGAGTCCAGAAAAATAATAAAGAATCATGTTCCAGTGGATGTCATCAGTTATCAATAGCACAGTAAAAATTTAACAAGAGGAGTGACACTATCCATGTATCTTGCACTTTGCTTCAGATGGTTTGGGTTACTTTCAACATTTATGTAAGATATTTGATAGCTGAAAGCATTTTGCTGCTTGTGGCATTTGTTAGAAATGTAATCTGAACTGCTGCAGTGGAGAAACACCTGATCAAGTTTTCAGTGACAAGAGACTGACTGTTTCAGTTTTGAAGTCAACCTTGACTTTTCAGCATGAGAAAACAAAGATGAAGTAATCCCTTGTTGGGTGTTCACAAACAGCAGGGTGTAGCTTTCTAAACAGTGTTGGGGCAATGGGATGTGACACTTGAGAGGAGATGGTCTGTGACCATGAGAGATGTGCACTGGTTTGAAGCTGGGCTATGTAAATTTCCACACCAAAAGACTGCAAAGCATTTCTTCTGAGAGATACACATAAGACAACAGATGACATATATGTCATACATGTCATCTGACAATAATTAAGGGAGCATGTTCACCTTTTTTCTGTCAGGGTTTTGCAGGATTTGACTGCTGTCCATTGCTTTATTTGCATTTGTCATGTTGAGTTGCTCTATTTTCCTGCAAATGGCAAAAATGTATCATGTAGAGGAACTTCTTTGACTTTTAGCCAGGCCCACTTAAATTTGAACTATAAGCTGGTGGCTGGTACTAACTATTAAAAGGTATATGTAGCATCGTCTTTTTCCTTCCGCAGTACTTTTTGTGGAACACGGACAATTTCTGGTACATTGAGTGGCGTGTGTGGGAGGAACGAAGAAAACAAAAAAAGCTGGAGTGCTTTATGAAAAAAATAAACAGTTATTACTTCAAGTTTCAGAATTTGAGGGGAGGAAAAGAAAAATCTTCCTTGCATTTAGAATAGCACATGTGGGAATAATCATATCTAAACATAATTTTATATATATGTACATGTGCTTCTGTAGCAGATCTTATCGTTTGCTGTCTCAGTGTCCATGCATACCGTGCACATGGGAAAACACGTATCTTTATCCAACAGCAAAACCCACTGGAGGTTTCTCAGTCCAACTTTAATTATTTCCTTGCACATAAACAACTATGTTTCTTGTTGCTGTGTGTAAATATTATCATTCTTGATATTTTTATTTGGAAATACATAACAGGTTAGTTGTGGAACAAAATATTTTGCATCATGCAAGCGACTGGCCAGATCAGATACATTCCTGGAAATCGTTAGGTTTGGTTTACTGCTAAAAAAAATAATAATAATAAAAAAATAAATCATGATGCATAAATCCTGTCCTCTTCAGTGGCTTTAGCATTGGTTATTATTTGGAAAGTGTCTCTACATAAATGATTGCAGCACCCGTGGTAAACAAGACACCTGAAATCACCATTGGTACTAGTGTCCTTTTCTAACACTACTGATACAGCTTGTCACAGGCCATAAGGTTGTTTACATTAATGCACATTGACATATGGAACAGTTCTATGAGGCACGGGGAAATCTTTTCACTTGTGGTTACGGAAAATCAAGTTTTGTCATCCCAAGTTTTAGGGGCCAGTAACAGACCTCTGCAGCCTCTGAAAAGCAGGGTGAAAATAGAAAAGAAGGAAACAGAGGGCCAAGTGGATCTGAACCCTTGAGAATTTTGTTTATTGCCCTCCATTGCAAGAGGGAGAACACATACAAATCTGTATGTTACATTTATGAAAAGAAGATATATGCTGTGTTTTTTATCATCTTTATATTGCAGCAAAATATGTGTGAAAGATTTGTATAGATTAGGGTAATAAGCTAAATCTTTGATCATTGGACAGTTCTCATAATTGTTTTGCCAAACAGAGCAATACTCTTGCACCTGACTATCTCGGTTTTGGGTTATTATACTGAAAAAAATGTAAGGATATGTTATGTCTGCCTCCTGTAAGGAGTTTAAAAAATACAAAAAGCACTGTTGTGTCAACATATGGGACATATAGCAAGCATGCATCACAACCAATGTTTATGTCAGTTCCTCGATGCACTGAAGTTCATAGAAAGGTTTACATACTGTAGCAAGGCACAGGCTCAGACATTCCATAGAAACATGGCAGATGTTAGTTTAATGTTCTGACTTCAACTTGGAATGATGAGTTTCATGATGTGTTTGTTCATTTGCACATCTTGCTTGCATCTTGTTCATTTGGTCTTTATTCAAGAGTTCTCTACAGGGTCGTATTGTCTACGTGGATTTCACATCTGAAGGCCTATTTTATAGTAGAGGGGGTACTTGTTAGTACTTAGAAGAAATAGTTATATCAGAAGATGTGGATTTGAAATGCACTAACATTTGGAAACAAAGTGATGGCATGGTTATGCTTCTCTTACCTTAGTACTAGTCACCATACTACTTCCTTAAGACAGTAGTTCTCATAGGTTGTGAGCAGGTTTGCAAAAGAATGAAATTCCATGCTCCACCAACACTGTAAGGCAGGTTAGGGTGCAGTCTTGCCTGCAGAAATATTTTTATTTCTGAACAAAAACTAGACAAAATCCCACAGCCATGGGATTCTGGCTAATAACTCTTCTTGAGTTCCTCTTGTCTTCCTGTGCATTCGAAGAATGGCATTAACTGAATCCTTATTGCATAATGTATATTTTTCCTTTCCTTTTATAGCTGTCTCCAGAATGAGTAATGCTAAATATTTCTTGCATGTCACATATGTATTGAAGATTGCTCCTTTTTGAGTATTTTTTAATACTAAATTGCAACATTTTGCTTTAGGTAATGGTAGAAATAGAATTCTTAGCACAAACCCCACCTGTTACGAAAGGCTTTTATTGAAGTCCTAACTTAAAGCTAAATCACAGGGTTTTGAAAAGGATGCAAGTAATATGAGTTTGTTCTTGATTTTTCTGAATTTATGAAGTTCCTCATATTTTTTTTTCCTAAGAAGTTAGAAAAATATGAATGTTTTAACTGGCAGAAAACAGAACTAAAACCAAACTTGTTAAGTTCTCTAGTGCTTTTGCTTATTTGAGTGTTCTGGGTGGGCTGATCATTAAAGTGCACAGGGCACATAATTCTGTGCCTGTGTTTTGGCCAGCTATAGAGCGAGGGCGTGAAGTGACATGTCAAATAGACTTGAGAGCCCAGCAGGACAGGCAGTATAGCCATCATATCAGAACGTCTGTCTGGCCACTGCTTCCATTTAAACCTTTTATTAACCTCTCTGCCTGGAGAAGTAGGGGTAAAGACAAATTCAGAGCATTTACGTCCTCCTACCAATGCAGAGATGCGTGTTCTCAAAGAATTGTGTAGCTAAAACCCTAAACAACCCCCACTGGTACTAATGGGAATCCCACAGTGAAATCCCTGAATGTTTACTTTAAGCATGTGTTCTTTAAGATTTCCTCTCCTGCCCTCTATCTCCCACCTCTGTTTTCAAGTAGAGGGCCAAGAGGTCTTTTTTTGAAGCAAAACAAATGAACAAGGAAACAGTTAATGTAGGCATTGTGTTCTGAGTGAACTATCTATGCAGTTATGAAAGTCTCAGTGGTATGTAAATTCTTTCATTTGATGTGGGAGGGTATAACTTAAGCGAGCTATGTTGAAAAAAGCTAACAGTGTCAGGAGCAGTTCCCCCTTACAGTCCATGGGAGAGGAGCAGTCTGTTGTGCTATCATGCCATATTGTTCAGAGAAAAGTAAAAGGGATTTTATAGACTGTAGGATAAGCCCTCCTTTCTTCTATAGTTTTAGTGATTGCATTCAGTGAATTTTTGATGTTTTAAGAAAAAAAAAAGAACAACTGTTATCCTGGTTTGGGTNGGGTTCGATACTGGTTTTGTACATATTTGTATATATTCACTTATTATTATTGTTGTTATTATTCATTTTCCTTAGTAAAGCTTTTCTAGTTTCCTTTCCTAATCAATAAGTCTCTCTCCTTTATTTCCTTTCTTTGCTTTTTGGGTGGGGAGGGGGAGAGAGCGCTCTGTTGCAGATTTGGGGGGTGCCCTGACCCCAAACCAGGACAACTGGATAATGTGAAACCTTGTTGCAGCATAACGTTTTGTCAGCTTGCTACAAGAGTTGTATGCCTGCTTCCAAGCTTGGGGATTTAGATAATGTACCTACTCTATACTCTATTTTTCCTCCTTTGCTGTCACACTGGTACTTACTGAAACTGCGGGTGGGTTAACATCTGTATTTTTTCCTTATAGACAAAATATGTTCCGTGTATGTTGTATTGCATATGAGTATAATGAAAGCTAATAAAAATTTGAAGTGTTTTAAATTGAACTAACGTTGAATTCTTACACGGTGTAGATCTGGCTGATTCCTCTTTTTGCTCTAGATGTATTCACAGGAAGGAGCATTTAGGAGATAAATATTTTATGTCTAGTTGCTACCATTTTAGCTTCATATCTTTGAGATTAAAGTCCCACCTGTAAAATTACAAAGGTAACAGCCATACCTTTCATGAGTATTTTGAGGATAATCGCATCAATACTTCTGTAATATTTAAAAAATATGTCAACATATTTTATTTATACAAATAACTTTTGAGTTTTTTTCTGGCTAGTTCATTCTATTTAAAGTCGTTGGAAATAGCTACCAAGGCTTATTTGGCAAAGCAGGATTAGAATAATGTTTTGAGGAACATTTGCACTGTATTTTTTAGTTCATCGTATGCTCTGAGCCTTTAGTTTTTCTTTCCCATAAAGAGCTGTTTCATCAGTCAGAATGAAGAAAGCAGCTTTGTCTCCTTATGAGTCCCCACACACATCTTATTTCAGTCTCCTTTGGCTTTATTCTTAGGACAAGTAACTAATTTTCAGAAATAGCTGCACTGGAAATTAGTTTTGAAGTATACCACTACTTGCAGCCTGGTCCAGCATCTCTCCTGGCAGGTTCCCAACAGCTGGAAGTGGCAACAGTAGATAGATCCGAGAGGAGGGCTTTGCTGATCACAGGTATAGATTTGAGTTTCCCAAGCAGTATCCCAGGTGCAGAATCAGTGTCTGATAATACTGTTGTTCATCAAGGGCCTTGCAGATTGACCACATGAGCTGTACAACTAGTGTGACAACTGTTGAAAATACTTCAAGTGATTGATCATCCTTTTGCGTAACTAACGTGGCTGTGGAAGCTCAGTTTTTCTAGCTAATTCCTTCAGGAGAGCAAGTAATGTAACATTAACAAAGAAACTTCTTAGGCATGTCCACTTTACTCCTAGATAAGTTAAAACAGACAAACAATGTAAACAGTTGTGAGGAACAGCAGAGAATCCTGGTTGCACGTGCTACTTGGGCCAGAACTTCTGATGAGACAGAATCTCTGTTGGCTTTCTGTCTCATCTCCAGAGCACAAAGCAATCCTTCAGGAATCTCCAGCTTCCAAAGCAATCCTTGACCTTTTCCATGAGGAAACCAGGTTGAGGAAGTCAGCCATATGTCCCTAGAGTAGAGATTTCTCTACTCTGAGCGCTCAAGAGCAGCATCCCTCTGCTGGGAGGGACAGTGGGAGCCAGGGAGCACCAGTGTCTTAGTTCTGTGTTCTCTTGTGAATTTCTTATGTGCCTTGTGCATTGCATCTGAGGATCATCATGTACTGGTTTTGTCAAGGATAGACTTGTCAGGGATTTCAGCATCGCATAGGTATGTTAGATCAAGGAGCAGGCTGTGATACAGACTGTGGCAGTGAACGTTGCACGGGAGGTTGCTATTGTGTGGAGTCCACAGTTTGACTTGGGAACAGTCCAAATCCTTTTGCAATTATCAATATGTTTCAAATAGCAGCTTGTACTGAATACATGCATATTTATACTAGGAAACCTATAATTTATTAATCCTAGCTATTTAAGTAATACATAGGGTTCTTTGATTGACGTCTGGCTCTGCTTCCTAAGAATTATGCAAAGGGGGAAGACCTAATGTAATAGATATACACATTTTCTCCTTGGTAAAAAAGAAGCGTTTAGGTGTCGTCACCTCGATATTCCCATGGTTATGTATCTGCAGTTGAGTTGGCCCATCATTTTTGCCCCAGTTAAGTAGGCATTATTTTAACTGTTGTTCCTTTTTTTCAGTAATGTGCTTGTTTGGAGTTCAAAAGGCTATGGAACACTCTTATTGCCTATCTGTATTTACCTATGCAGACCTGTGGGCCTGGGTAAAACAGCAGCTGATAGTGAAAGCTATTTCTGCTATTTCTGCCCTCAAAGGGTTGTCCTGCTCCTGCATTGCAGGTTCGTAACTGGGGATGGTAACCTCTTAGATTACCCCAGCAACTAATTGCTGGAGAAGTCAGAGCACAAGGTTTTGAGCTGTACTTTTAAGAGCTTTTCTTTCTACATCTCCAGCTTTGTGGAGGTAAGACAGCAGCAGGGGTTTCTTCTGTCTGTGCACAGAAGGAATTTAACTATTGCACAGAAAATGGTCTTTATACATGTTTTGTCCTGACGGCTGACTGAGGATACCTGTCCATGGAGAACTAAAGTACTCTGTAGAAAAACCTGAGCTTGGGATGAAAAACCGCAAGCACTATAGCTCCTTCTCAGCGGTGTTTCACGCAGTCAACCTATGAACACACACTGTGTTCATTTAAACACAATAACTGTCAAGGAGAAATGTATGTGTGAACTGCTCCAGTTTTTCAGTTAAGAAAGAGGCAACAGTGTACCCTGGGTGCAGGTGCCCAGGGTCTGGCAGGGGGCTGCAGGGCAGCCTCGGTGTGGTTCCAGCTGGCTCCAACCGACCCACCACAGGGCACGGCTGAGCCCCACAGCCACGATGGTGGCACTGAGGGAAAAGCCTGAGTAAGGGAGGGAAAAACACTACTGAAAAGTGAGGGGTGAGGGGAACAGTGTGAGAAACAGCCCTGGAAGCACTGAGGGGAGAGGAGGGGAGGAGATGATCCAGATGCCCCAGCAGGGATTCCCCTGTAGCCCCTGGGAGGACCATTGTGGAGCAGATACCAACACCGCAGCCTGTGGAGGACCGCACACTGGAGGAGGTGGATATTCCCTGAAGGAACTGCAGCCCATAGAGAGGCCACACAGGACCAGGTTTATCCTGAAGGGCTGAAACCTTTGCAAACAACCCACACTGAAGCAGGGAAAAGTGTGAGTAGCTATTACAGGCTGATGGCAACTNCATCGGGGGGTGGGGTGGGGGTGGGTTCAATGCTGGTTTTGTACATATTTGTATATATTAACTTTTTATTATTATTGTTATTATTTTCAATTTTTAGTAAAGCTGTTCTAGTTTCCTTTCCTAATTGATAACTCTCTCTCCTTTATTTCCTTTCTTTGCTTTTTGGGTGGGGAGGGGGAGAGAGCGTTCTGTTGCAGATTTGGGGGGTGCCCTGACCCCAAACCGGGGCAATCTTATTTTCTCCCCCTGTCCTGTTAAGGAGGGGAGACTGAGGGAGCATCTGAGTGGGCATCTATCAGTCAACCAACATCAGCCCACCACGATAAGAAATAGTGTCATAATGATATTGCAAGGCAATTTGTGCGTGAGACTGGTAACTTTCTGTGGCACTACCTTTAGCCAAATAGACATGCCCAGGAAAAATGGCTTGTTGCTGAGAGGATTTTGTAGGCTGTGGCTTCTTGAAAGAAAAAAAAAAATTGGACTGCTTCAAGAGTAGTTGTCCTTGAAAAGTGAAGGTAAACTCTGAGGGTGGGATTCAGTGTTTTAAAGCTGATGGGTATCCACAGCATTTCCCTGTGTTGGCCAGCAATCACACCTGGGACTTGTGGTTCCTGTCCTGGGAGACCAGATAACAATAAGTTGTCTAACACTAGACACAGATTGCCTAATCCTGCCCTGATTGCTTGCTTATAAAGTGCAAGACATGTTATCTGCTAGTGGATGGAGGTTTTCTGTGTTTTAGGGAAAGTGGTGGAACTTCCTTGTATAACCATGTGTCAGAGGTACCTGTCAGTAGCTGTCGTTCATTGTCTTGCTGTTTTTGTCAGTGGCCCAGACTGACATTGCCTCCCTGAGAGATTTCACATGTGGACTGAGGGGACTGTCATCTTGCTCTTGACATCTTGTATTTAGTATTTAGACATCTTGTGCTTGGAGGACTTTCTAACTTTGCATTTTCTTTCAAATGCAGTGGTTGTTTTCTGTATTTGTGGAGAGTTAACCTGGGGTTACAAAACTGTTGACAGATAACTGGAGTTACAGCTGGGTAGCATAGGCTTTCTACTTGGTTGCTGGCTGCAAGATGTGCTGAAATTTTATCCCAAAATTGGCTCTGTTAAAAGTAGGCTTTCATGTTCAGTGTACATTGAGAAATTCCAAGTGTGTTCTTGATGCGTATTTCTAATAAAACAAAAATTCTCAATGGTGTAGATGGGTGTGTTCAGTCATCATCACAGCAACGGTCCCTCAACTTGAATAAGGAGACTAATAAAGTTGAAAATTATTATCTTTTTCTCTGGGTCCTGGTAATTCAAACATTCAGCTGTACCATAGCATTTACCAGCCTTCAGATAGACTCATTTACTTTATCTTAAGATAAAACAACATTCAAAAGTAGATCCGTCATTGAGTATGCGGTTGCTTTGGTATCAAAGCTACTGGAAATGAATTATTGTTGAGGTTTACTTAATACATGTTTTAAAAAAAGAAGGAAAACTGTTAAATCAGCAATTTACGTCAGTTAACTCAGGTACAACAGCTTATGGTAGTCCATGAACATACAACAGATCAAATACCCACATAGTAATGGCCCATGTAACTTTGCCTGAAGTATCCTGTTCCCAAATACATGAGAGACAGGTAGGTGAAATTAGGTTTGTGGTAGGTAGGGTACTGCAAGGTAAAAGTGCTTACAGCACTATAACTGCTATGGAGAAATAGACCCTTAATCATATATTTACATGACTCTACAATCAGTTTAATTAAATTACTGTCAAAAGCGTATCATTCAATTTTTCCTCTTTAGGAGGACTAAGTAGAGCCTGAGGAAAGGATGAATTCTGAATAGAAGGAGGATGCAACTGAGTAGGAAATGAGGGTTAAAATAACCCTGAGATAAGTTTTTTAAACGGGTAAATGAAGATGAGTTTTTGACTGCAACTACACATACTTTTAAGTGGCAAAGAATTGAGGCAAGTATTTTTTATGTATTCTTAAAATGGATTCGTTACAGATTTTCCTAAATATAACTACTCAGTGACATTTAGAAGGGCTAGACAATTTTAGTCCTATTATTTGAAATAATAAATAGAAAATAATTAATTTTAAAAAAAAGAAAAAAATCCCCAAAGAATGAATGAAACATTATGTGTAAACAGGTACACCTTTATCTGCTTTTATTAATTCAATTTTTAAAATTGTAGCCTCTGTATTTATTGAGTGTGTAGCCTAGCACAATATCCTGGAAAACCTGAATTAAAAAAGGGAGAAAAATTAATGTATCTCACTATTCCCATGTAGGGTTGTTTGGCTGGATATTTTCATTTCCAACGGTGGAAATCCTTCAGTGAATTTTAACCAGTGTGTCCATTGGTGCCATAATGCCAGAGTAGTTTAAACTTGTTAGGCCCTGAGCAAAGAATTGCCAAGTTTTTAGCACTTCTCCAGATTCAGATATTAGATACAGATTATTAGGTGGTAACTAAAATCTTTTTACTGCACCTTTTCTACAGACATGATGTTTTACATCAACCTAAATACTAGTCTCATATTGCCACAAATTTAAGTAGTGATATAGAATGGTACATTTTTTACTTCTTAAGCCTTTGCTACTTTTCCATGGAAGGTTACAAGCTCAAGCTTGGAAAGCTTTATTCCATCATCAGAGCATTTGGGATTGTAAGAGTTCCTAAAATGGAAAAGACCAGATCAGTATCTGCATCAGGTCCTTTAACAAAAGCAAAGCATTTGGCATCTGCATGCTATTAAGGCAGTTCATTTAACGGGAGCTCCTGTAGTGTACGATTGAGCTGTGGTTTTCTGGCGCTTCTGGAAGTCAGACTACCTGCTTATTTAGGATCTTAAATTTCAGTTTTGCAGTGATTTTCTGGGATGAAGTTTATAGCAGGAGCAGAGTTTAAATATGGATGCCAGAGCCAGAGTGTTGTTTGAAAATTCAGATCCCAGTTCAGAAGCTGAAGGTGTAGCGATTATATACACCAAGTATCATCGTAACTAATGCTGTGCATGTAATGGGGTGTTTTCTAGATGTTTAGAAGAACTTGAATAAAGAACTGAGCCTGATAGTACAACATGTTATAAAAATACAGAACAAAATATGATAGTTTCTAAAGACAAGAGCAATTGAAATTAAATATGTGTAGAAGACTGGTACGTGATGTCGTTATAGAATTAGAAATGTTACTCTAAATGTAGATATATTTTTTAACTGTTGACCATTTAATTCGATGCCAGGTGTACCAAATCAGAATATTTTCTGCTGAAATTTCTCGACTTACACTATTGTTACAAATGTTTACCCTTCTGGAATGAGTTAAATTAAAAAAACAACATGCATGGTAGGGATTATAAAATAAGACAAAAATCTACCCATGCTTAAAGATATGCGATTTCATTTACTTTAGTACTTGAAATTTGCCAGGTTCATTGCTACAAGTGAAAAATGTATTAATTTTTCTTTCTCAGTAAGTACAGAACACAAAATTACATATTTTCTTTAAGCAAAACTATCTCAATTCTTCCATGAATATTTGAAGTTTTCAGATGTTATCCTCTAACAAAAGCTTCAAATTAACACTAATGTACTTCACATTATGAAGTAGGGCTCTTGAATAGAGGTCGTGCTAAGGTTTTTAAAAGGTTCTTATGTTAAATATTCTATCACCTTCACATTCGGCTCTGTAAAGGCTACCCTTTATCAATGAAGCTTATTTTTGTGCTTTGTGATGTCATAGCCCAGATATTTAAGATGAAGGAGAGAATTAATAACTCGCTTACAGATTTGGAGTCACTGGATTTTGAATTTTAGGCAGAGACAAACACAAAGAAGGTATTTGGCAGCTTATTTTTTTGACAGAGACAATAACGATGCTCTGGTTGAAGAAATATGCTTTTGTTAATATTAATGAGTTTAATTTTTTCCCCTGTTTATTTGCTTTTGAAAAAAATTCTGCTTTATAGAATAAAATGCAATTTTTGTAGGATTATTTTTAAAAATTCATTCAATATAGTTTATTAAATTTATAATAGTATCTCTTAAAAAGATAAAAACCCTTTAAAATATATTTTTAGAATGTAATATGTTATCTTAACTATATAACTTCTGTCATTAAAAAATGTTACTGTATGACTATACTGAAGGATTATGTTTCAAAGAAATGTATGGTGTATACAGAAGTAAAGGAAAAAACCCTCTTTTTTGTTCTTTCATGGCAGTATTGAATATAGTGTTTTGTAAAAGGTAATATACAACAAGGCCTGTCAAACAGGGCTGTTGCATTAAATTTTTTCATTTCCCACTGGAAAATTAAATATTTTCACCTTGCTATCTGTAGTATTTATCTATACCAAGTGTAGGGAAAAGCACACATCCATAGGTAATGTTATCTGGCTATTAAAAGGAAATTTGGGCTGTTTTGAGTGACAGCTACCAGAGACATAAACAAACATTTAAAAATAATTATACTAAATGCATAAAGGGGACAAGGTTACAGTAAGCATAATGTGTTTGTTTATTTGTATGAAATTGTTATAAAAATAAATACACGCTGTGTTTACAATATTGCCTGAATTATCTTTCCTCTGGTGGTTTTTTTTTTTTTCTCCTTTAAAAAACAATAGAATCTGAAAGTCACTCAGAGGATATATTTTATCAGATTTGGAAAACATGCCGTTCTAATAAGTTCGGAAAAAAATGCTTACGGTAATGAAGAACACCAGCTTTCCTCGGAAAGGTATAATTCCCTAATTCAGAGCAAGTATTAGAATACAAAATCAAGATTTTAAAGCATTAAACGGAATTTCTATTCCTTTCCAATTTATTAGTATTTTTGTGCATTCTTGCATGAATATGTCCTAAGCATTCATAAACCGAAAATGGTCCCTAACGCAAAGGCAAAACTTGCAGAACGTTGGGCACCAACTGGAAAATGATTTTATTTCAGCTACCAGTGGATGATCACTAATAACACAGATTTACTTTGCTGTCGTGTTTAGAATACTTACATGTTTTTCTAAGCCGTCTACCCCGAATTTATAAATAGGAAATAAAATAACCCTCGAAAGCCAAACAACTTCTTCTCCTTGTCGCCATATGCTACGTCTTTTTCCCCCTAGGTTTTGTATACTCTGTGTGCTGGAGAATGGTGTCTTTTCTTTTCATGTTGCTCTGTCGGCGGTCATAACAGCTATTCTCTTCATGAATATGTAAATCCCATGCATAAAATCAGAAAAATTAGCATGGCGATTCCCACTATAGAATGTGCCCAATTATGTCTGTCTAATATGTGAATAGTGATGATTTAATCTTTGGACTGGATGAGCGGATTCAGGTACTGTTACAAGAGCTGCTGTAATTACAGAATACCCAAACACACAAGCTGGATGCATGCACATGCTGGGGGATCATCGAGCTTTTAATAAGAACTGGGCATCTGATGCGTGGCTGTGATGGAGTGCATGCAGATTCATTTCCAGGCGCTCACTCTGATGGTTAGTGACAAGGGAGAAAAATGCCCTAGGTCTGCAATACCCTTCCCCTTCCTAACTGAGACTCATTTGCATTTGAGATATTTTTTTTTTTTCAGTTGCTACCGAATGCTTGCAATTAGAACGGAACGAATAAAACTTTGGGTAAATAAAGGGAGAAAATGGTGACCATCTTTGCTAGATGTCCTTAACTCGCTTGGTTTATCAGGAATTGGGTGTTGGGGAGGGGGAGGAAGGACATGCAGAAAACAAAACCCAAAAGGCACCACTAGCAATTGATGCATTTTTGTATTTAAATAAGCAGGCGTGCTCATGCATATTTATATGACGTGCATGCCTATGCGCCGCTCTGAGCAGTGGCACTGCGGCTCGGCTGCAGTAATTAGGCTGATGTAATTATGGCAAAACAAAGCATGCTTAGGCTGGTAGTTTTTTGTTATTTTTTTTCATACAGTGGGAACATTAAAGACATATGCGTGTTCCAGTGTACAAAAAATGAACCTGAACTGCTGTCAGAGGCTAGGAGGACAGTGTGGCCAGTGCACCTATTGTGTCACTGCTGTAGAAAGCAGCTTAGCGATTGGCCACTGTCTGCAGCACATAATACTGACTGGTTATAAAGGACTTGTCTAGAGGAAAGCCTGTAGGTACTCCATTGTCTGGCAAAGTTGATATGACTGCATTCTTTTTGCAGGGGGTCAGACAGCTGAACTGTAAAAGCTGCACAGATTTTTTTTTTTCCTTCTTTCTCTGTCTCTCTCTCTCTTGTCTCTTCCATACAGCATTTTTCTTTCATGCCCTCAGTTTGCATAGTTAAAGAGAATGCTAATTAAGATCCCTTGTCTTAACCTGAAAATAATGACTCGGATGTAAATAGAAAGCTGGCGATAGTTTAAAATATTCTTGTGTAGCACCAAGATACCAGTTACTGTTCTAGGGGAAAAAAATGAAGAATATTTTTTTGTAATCAAGGTAAACAAGAAGAGTTGCTGCTTCTCTTTCGTCCTTTCTTTCGTTCTTTCTTTTTTTT
>WEIS01000081.1:0-16679 GCA_013389965.1 Todus mexicanus | reverse complement strand
TTTTTATTTTTTTTTTTTCCTTGGGGGGGGGGGGAACGCTACTGGAAGTGTCGGGGGGTGCGTGGGGGTGTTTATCCCCTCTTCTCAAAGGCTTTCTCGTGTCACCTCCTGAAGCAGAGCTCCGAGCGGGTCTTTCTGGTGCACGCTCCGAGGTGCTATTTTGCTCCAGCCGGGGTTATTTTTAATAATAATAATAATAATAAAAAGAAGATTAAAGCAAGCAAGCTTCGTGGTCCTGGTCACCGGGCTGCTCCGCAGTCGGTGCAGGAGGTCAGGGCAGCAGCGCTTGCTAAAGAAAAGTGGGGGTTTTAGTTGGAGGGGGGCAAGGATGGGTGGACGGATGGATGGATGGACCTTGGCACTGCCCACGGGGATGGCCAGAGCTTGCCAAAATCTTTGCTTGGAAAGGGACTCGGCAGCGCCGGGAAAATGGCAGGGTGTGAAGAGCCATGGGTAGGGAGGGTAACGTGAGATGTGGGGGGTGGGGGTGGCGGTGATTTTTTATAAAGATTTAAACGTGATTCCAAGCAGAGAGCCCCAGAATTACCCCAGGGCAGGGGCAGGCCTCGCCATGTCCTTCTGCAGGTGAATATTTTGGGACCTGGATGGGACCGGGGACCACAAACCATTTGCTGTCCGTGTTTTGGCCCAGGACTCAGCTCTCTGGAGGAGAAAACCAGGCTTCTGGCTTTCCCCGCTGTCCACAGAGCAGCAGCAGGCAGCCCTCGGGGGCTGAATACCCTGAGTTTGGAGCCTGGCAGGATTTTCTGGTGATTTTACACCAGCCTTCCCCGTTAAAAAAAAAAACCCTTCCCAGAGCAACCAAGGAGAATCCACCAAGCAGACAAAAGAAAAATGCCCTTGGGGTTGCAGGGAGTTGATTCTCCCCTTGCAGCGATGAGTGCAGCACCTTCCAAATAGTGGGTTTGTTGGGGGGTTTTTTTGTGGGTTTGGGTTTTTGGTTTGCCTTTTTTTGTTTGTTTTTCTGGTTAGGAAACAAATGTTGCAGCCGAGGAGGTGATTTCTCTTCATGCGGGATTTGAGTTCCCGACGCGAGTCCCGACTTGTGCGCCGAGTTGAGTGGGCTGGTCCCAATCAGTTCAGGTGGCTCCGTTCCCGCTTCCTTGGGTTTTCTTTGCTTTGTCTTCACCTCCAACACTTCGGTACTTGCTGTCGAAAGAGGGGGGAAAAAACAAACGAAACAAAAGAGAATAATAAAAAAATTATTTATTTTTGATGCCACAGAAGCCACGTGCATTAACCCTTCTTTGCAGAGCCACCTCTTTTAGAGGCGGAATATAAAGCTACGTTTGGGTTTGTAGTGGGTTTTTTTTCCCCCACCAGCTCGAAAAGCCATTGGGTTTTCAAAAATGACACAGGTTTTCAAAAATGACACAGGTTTTCAAAATGATTCTTTTTTAAAAAGCCCCTGGGAGAAGCGGCTGGTTCTCAGGTGTGCGCCGAACTGAGTCCAGCTGAGCCAGGTGGGACGACGCGGCGGCGGCGGCGGCGGTGGTGCCAGTTCCCACCAGCTCTGCTTTCTGCAATAATTAAAGAGACTTTTCCAATTAGTAGCTAATGGCTTCCGTGGTATTTCTTGTAACGTTTCCCAACCGTACGCTGGGTTGGGTGGTTTGGTTGGTTTGGTTTTTTTTACCTATCCCAAGATGCGCGTCGCCCGCGGTGGTTTAGAAGAAAGAGGTGCCTGAGTGGAGTGGCGGGTGTTGGGAACTGCTTGGGTTGCTGCTCTGAAAACGAGCTGGGCTCTTTGCAAGGTTGTGCATCTTCTCCAAACCCATCTTTAATGATTTTCTTAGCAGCTGTCATGAGGTACCCGCCTCTTTTCCCCCAGGTACCTTCGCGGTGTGTTCCTGCTGCCCATGTCCTACCCTTGCCATTGTCTGTCGGTCTCTGTTCCTCTTGTCTTTTCTTCTTCTTTTTTTTTTTTTTAATTATTTTTAAAAGCTGCAGACGTAACGCTGTGAACTGAAATAAATTATTTATACAATGAAAGGGCCTGATAAAAAAAAAAAAAAGAAAGAAAAAAAGAAAAGAAAAAGTGGTGTTCTGCTTATTTCTCGATATCAAGGCTGCGTTGCAGAGTTGGTTCTCCCTGCGTGTTACGAAGGAGGGTTGCTCCTCCCTCCCTGGGGAGAGGAGATGTGGGCACGTGGACGGAGAAGGGATTGCTCTGCACCCAGAGTGTGTGATAATAAAGGAAGAATGGTTTTTAATACTGAGAGCCTGGCCCAGGTTGCCCCGAGAGGTGGTCGCTGCCCCATCCCTGGCCCCATTGCAGGGGAGGTTGTTGGGGGCTCTGAGCAACCTGCTCTAGTTGCAGATGGCCCTGCTCCCTGCAGGGAGGGTTGCACTGGATGACCTTTGAAGGTCCTTTCCAACCCAAAGCAGTCTAGGATTCTGTGTCCCTCTAGGACGCGGGGGGACGTCGATAATTTTGCGGTTAATGAAATCTGAGCTGGTTTGCAGGTCACTTAATCCTTCTGCATCTCTGCCACTGTCCCTGAAAGCAGAGAGCGCTGCTTGGCGTGGCTGTTTTCTTCCCTCACCCCTCTTTTTTATTCGAAGGGGGCCATCACCTCGCGCGCAGCACTCGGAGGAGGCAGCGAGAAAGTTTGGGGTTTGAGAAAGTTTGGGGTTTGCTCAGTGTGGCTTTTTTAAACGCGTGGCCTCAGGCAAGCGGTTGTGTGGCAGGGAGCCACATCTGCAGGGGTGAAAGCGCCAGGCGGCGGTTGAGAGCAGGATGCTGCAGAGCTGGAGGCTGCTCCTGCTCTCCTGGGTGGCTGCTGACACAAGGAAACGCAGGGTGACATTTTTGGAGAGGAGCTCAGAGCTGAGTGCTAAATGACTCTTTTTTTTTTTTTTCTCTTCCAAATGATGCCCTGGCAGCCAGAGATGAAATGATGAGCCCGGTTTGTGCAAGTGTGATTTGGCAGGACGTGCGAGTGCTCATCCCCCTCCAGGTTTGGCTCCTCTCCGCTTTCCAGGGCGCACAGCACCCAGATGAGAGCTGTCCGCTTTGCTGGATGGGGGACGTGGGTCTCTAAAGGGCTGCAGGACCTCAAAACGCACCTGAAGGCTTATCCAGTGATGCGGTTACCGAGCTCCTATNGTGTGTAACTGGATGAGGGGTCTGGAGCAAAAGTCTGGTGAGGAGCAGCTGAGGGACCTGGGGGTGTTGAGCCTGGAGCAAAGGAGGCTCAGGGGAGACCTTCTGGCTCTCCACAACTCCCTGACAGGAGGTTGGAGCCAGGTGGGGTTGGGCTCTGCTCCCAAGGTACAAGTGAGAGGACGAGGAAACGGCCTCAAGTTTTGCCAGGGAAAGTTTTGCTTGGACCTGAGGAAAAATTTCTTCCTGCAAAGGGTTCCCCAGGCCTGTCCCAGGCTGCCCAGGGCAGGGGTGGAGTCCCCATGATCCCTGGAGGGGTTTCCAAGCCGTGGAGATGTGGTGCTGAGGGCCATGGGGTAGTGGTGCCCTGGCAGCGCTGGGTTAACTGTTATACTCAATGATCTTAAAGGTCTCTTCCAACCAAAACGATTCCATGATTCTCTCTACCCCTCAGCCCTGGGACTGGAGGGGGTCAAGCTGCAATGTCTCACTTTATTTTACTGCCAAAGCCACTGGCTCGTGGGAAGGGGTGGGAGGGTTCTGTGACTTCTTGCAAGCAAAAGCTCCTTGTGCCACAAGCTGCAAGGACGAACATCCTGCTTCAAGCCAACCAGCTTCTCCTCCTGGGCGGCGAGTGCTTTTGTCAGCAGGGGTTTTTGCATGTTTAGGCCAGTTGTCATGAAAACATTGCACAAGGAGCTTGCTGACCTTGCAGTGCCCTGAAGCAGCACGCTGCCTGTGATTTATGCTGCCGTTCCATCTCCCCGAGCAGGCGGTTCAGGGAAACGACGAGCGATACCGGAGCCGTGGTCTCCAGCCTTGTGATCTCCAGTTGCTCTCATGGACACAGGTGCTTCTGCTTCAAACACCCCTCCAACAGTTCAGCGAGTCTTACGTTTCCATGCACTCAGCTTCGTGGTATCTTCCTCAGCCCGAGAGCTCTGCGCCCCCTCTTCTGGAGGTTCTCCCTCTGCATCGCCTCTTGGTGTCCCAGCCACACCCGTCCTTCTCCCTCTCTTTACCCAGTTTGCCTCGTTAAGCCAAATCCTTCTGCTTTATTTCAAATGGGATTTGCCTCCCGAGGAAGTCTCTTTCAAAGGATCATCTTGGTTAATGTAATTCGGAGGGCGCTGAATCCTCGAAGCGTGGTGTAATGCAAAGAGAACTCTTGCTTCGTGCAGCGCCAAGGTACTTCTGGCCAAAGTTTGGGTGAGGTGAGGACAAGCGTCTCTTTATGATGGACTAGAAACCATTAGGAGAGAGGGAAAGAAGAAAAAAAACCAAGAATAAATCCCACGCTGATTCAAACTTGGGCCTCTTTGGCTTTGTTTTCATCCAGTCAGCTCCATCTTAGAGCTTCTTCAATGTGCGTGACCCCGAACCACATGCACTTTCTGTCTGAGCAGCAGAAGGCTGCTCTTGTGAGTCAGGGCCGCAGGACACCGGGCACTTCACACACATTTCGTGCCAAAAAAGAAATTAAAGGTAGCACTTACCTAGTAGAGGAAAATTGAGACATTTTAGCACAAGCATATTCGAGTTGAGGATAGACGAGGGACTACGGAGAGCCCAGCGTGGGAATATTTGCTCTAATAAACCATTCTGTTTATTTCGGCTTAGCTTGTGTTTGCTTCCCTCAGATATTTGAGTGAGGTTTAAGGGAGGAAAGCTTACCACAAAAAAAAAAAGAAGTGTGACTTTCCAGCAACTACATTAAAATAACTGGTGGAAGGTGAGCTATGAAGTCCATAAATCCCCCAGGTGCTCATGCTGGAGCTATACCCAGCTGACAGGTGACCAGAAATAACCGCATCTGCCTGGTGACCCCCTCGTCCTCCTCCCCTGACAGCCTTGACTAACGACATCTTTACGGCTTGCAAAAATGCTGCAGCACGATGGTGGTGGGGAGGAGTTTGGGAGGAATGCGGCTGCTGAGCCCGCGGCCACGGGGTGCTGGGGCAGAGGGACGGTGGTTTGTTTGCAGGCACTGGGGAGTGGGAGGCAGAGATCGTCTCAGCCAGCTCTTCATCAGCCCACAGACTAAATTATCATGATGATGATGATGACTATTATTATTATCATCGTTATTTATTACTTGGGCTGAATGGTATCCAAAGTTTGCACCCAAAGCTCACCTGATCCTGCCTGGCATTGTTTTCCAGTCTGTATTTTGCTGCTGGAAAGAGAGGAGGGCACAAAGCTTCTTGGTCTCATTATAGTTTTTCAGTCTTCGCCACCAGCTCCTGCCTAGCCCTGGTCACATCACTTTAGCTGCTCCCAAGCTTCTTTTCCATAGGTGTAAAAAGAAGGTTGCCAGTGGTTTTCATACTCCTAAGGCTGAAAAAAAAGAAATTGGTGGTGTTATGATACTCAGATCCCCACCCTAAAGATGCTAAATGTGCAGGACTGTCCCTTACGAGGTGGGGAAAGGGGTTGAATGGTGCTCAGGTGGGGGGAGATGGCTGCAGGTCCAGGTAGTCCTGCTCGTACTGTGGGCAGAAGAGCTACGCCAGAGCTGAGCGCCTCAGTTCAGCATCCAGCAGCTCCACACCATGCTGACCTCATTTTACTTGCTGTGACTCCTGAAACCCTCTGGCCATATCGTCCAAGTTACAGCTGCAAGAAGGAGGTTTATAACTCATTTTTAACACACACACAGGTATGGACCCGTGCGCTTCCCTACAGCTACAGGGATGGTTATGAAGTCCTGCAGGCAGAAGAGATGGCACAAAAGCTCCCGTCACTGCCAGAGCACCGTGCCAGCAGTGGACAGGCCGTATCTCCAGGGCTGGAGCCAGCTCAGGACCCTGCAGATCCACCCACGCAGAGGTGGCGATGGGAAATGGGAACACAGGGCAATTGTTGTGCTGGTTAATGTTTAAATAGCTCTTGGAAAGCCCCCTCCCTGGCCCCCGGCACTCTCTAACAAGGGGGCCCTTTCACCTCTTTGGCAATTTCCCCATCCTTTGGCTTCCGCTGCCTGTTTCAAAATGCCCGAAGGCAGGAAGGGGAATGGCAATGCTGCAGCTTTGCAATGTTGTCTTGCCCACTGCGTCCTTCCAGGACGGACCACGCTCGTTCCCAGCCAGCCTTAGAAAGCACCTGGTTACCTGGAAGAAGGGATCTGTTAAAGCCGGTTGGTGCCAAGATGAAAAACAAACAGGTTGTGGAGGAAAGAAAACAAAAACACACTAAAAATAACAACCCACCACCCATACACCATTCTTGAAGCGTGTCCTCGGTTGTTCCCCATCCAACCTCACTAGTGACAGCCACGTCTCCAGGAGAAATGGCCTTTAGCCTTCCCCGTGCAACTGCACAGGTCTTTGTCTCCCAGGCTGCTCAAGGGGCAGCACCTGGTGGTCTTGGAAGGGTGGGGAGATGCTGCTGATGTCTCCCCACAAATCATAGCTCTGCCTGGGTCGTATCCCAGTGACCTGAGGGTTTATAACTTCTGAGGATGCTCTGAGCTGAGCAGAGCCTGTAGTGGCTCATTTAAAGCTAAAAATTGGCTTAACTCTGGATGAGGGACAGCCTGGAAGAAGCGAGCTTGGAATCCACGAGCAATGTCCTCATCCCTCACCTCCTCCCCGTATCATGCTCGCTGCAGGGCTGGAACCCAGGTGCCTCCCGAGGCAGCGACTGCTGCTCCTCATGCTGATCATGGGTTGCTAACACCAAGGCTTGATGTTTATCATGCAGTTGCCCATGGGAGACTTGGGTGCCCAGAGCTCCTTTATTTTTAGCTAGAAAATAGAGAGAGTGACGCAGAAAGATGGGAGGGAGAAGTGGGGGGCTGTGTCTGCCGAGACCACAGCGATGTTCAAGTTCCTCGTCTGTGATGACTTGCAAATAAGTCCTGGGTGTGTTTATATACATGCATAAGTTTATATCCAATCCATGTTCTGCTTTTTACATACATATATATTTTGTGTATATATATACATGTACTGTATATATTTTTTATATCTAATTGCACACAGGGAGAGGACATTGCAAATATTCCATCAGCTGAGGGTACATCAGAAGGCCGGAGGTGGCAGATATGCTTTTGATGGGGTGGGCAAGGTGAGGTGTCTTTTGGAGGAGCCTGTTTGCCCGGGCAGATAGAGACAGACCCAAATTTCCACTAAGCCCTGAACTGGGAGCGCTGCCCACAGCGGCAGCACAGGGATGGCCATCCAGACCCCATCATTGCCTGCTCCTGGGCAGCCTCAACCCTTTGAGGTCACGTCTTGGTGACCAATAAACCAGGGTGCCGAACATTGGCATCTGTAAGAGAGCTGCTTGGAAACCATCCAGCGCTCCTCCTCCCTTGCCATCCAAAACTGAGAATTCATCAAAAATGAGCCGTTTCATGGAAATGCTGATGGCAAAATGCCACTACGGGGGTGAAAAGAGAAGAAACCCGCAGTGACCTTGAGCAGCTGGATAATGCTGAAACAAAACTTCTGGAAATGGATCGTGCTTGCTTTGAGATGGCTCTTTACTAGACTTTTTTTTTTAAAGACATATTATGTTGTTAAATGTATGTAATGAAATTTACCTTGGGGTACGAGCAGAGCGCAAGGGGAGCCTGTGCTTCACAGCACCACTTCTCCCCAGGCACAGCAGCCTCCAAGATAGGTGATGTTCCCCAAGAGCTGACAGGCACGGGTCCTCTGGCATCACTGGGAGGTCCTCCCATCTCCTCCATGCTGTGGCTTTTTTTCCAGCTGGATATACAGAAGTCTCTGTTCACAGTAGGCTAGAAATCTCAGGAAACTCTAGGGAGCAGGAATGGCAGAAAAAGACATCCTAAATCTTCCCCCCGCCCCCAGCCTCCTGCTCCATTAGAGCTTCTTTTATCATGAAATACGCAGAAAATTGCCGGGTTTCTACTGATCTCAACTCCTTCGGTCAAGACAAGACTCAGCTTGCAAGGAATGTGAATAATTTGTGTGTAGATCATCACGAGAGGGAGAAGTGTGCAGAAAAAGGAGTTTGTCTTTCATTCCCTTCGGTCTCTTTCATTCCTCTCAGAGTCTTTCATTCTCCTTAGTGTCTTTCATTCCCCTCGGTGCTGCTCCTGAGGCTTTGCCCTACCCAGAATAGCTATTCCTGATTATCCCAGGTGGATTATTTACACAAGGACCTCCCTCCAACTCTGCAAGCAGGGCCCTTCTTGCTTTAATACCATCCGCTGTGGATGCAATTGCTAAACAGGAGGAAGAAAGACTTTTCTCCCCAAATTCACCCTACACCTTTATCATTTTGCATCCTGGACTAGCTTTTCTTTGTAGGGAGGTCCTTGGGAAAAGCACAGAAATCCAGCTTGGAGTTCCAGCTCCAGCCTTGCAAGTGCAGTGACTCACTCTCAATAAACCTCCTCACGCTGGCATAAGCCAGAAGCCCTCACACATTTTTTTTCTCCTCGTGAAGCCCTAGCAAGGGCAAATATAAAGCTTGTGAAAAAGTCTCACGGCAGAAGAACAGCTTCAATAAACAGATTTAATATAGGAAATGTCAGGAGACTTCTTGACTGCGGGGAAAACACCCGGCAGCTTTGCACTGTGTGGTGCGACTTTGAAAGGCAGATTCAGTTCTCGGCTCTGTACAACGTCCTGCAATGCTCAAATGGGGCCAAGGCATAAAAATAATTGAAGCTCTACAGCTCAGCTACTCTTTGCAGCAGGGGGAAACGTTGAAAAGGACGGGGAAAGTGTTTGGAAGTGGGGAACAGAGACTCCAGCGCGCCTCACCTCTTGATGTGAGCTCCCAGGACGTTGCTAAGGGCAGATCATGCAAAGCCTAGTCCTGCTGGCAAAACGTAGCTGAAGGCAAGGAGGACCAGCGGTGGTAAGAGCTGAAAAGGAAAATCTGCTTAAAAAGATGCCCTTGTCGGTGGGAGGAATATTGGCAGCTTCAAGTCTGATTCAGAAAATAATGCAGGGGAATTTCTAAAAAGCTCAGGCTTTATTTTTTCCTCTCTCTCCATTGCCAAAGAGGCGGATCTATTTCAAAGCGAGGAGAGGTTAAGCCTAAACCTGAATTCCACGCTCTGTCCCTGTGTTGCTTTTTTTCTTGACTTTGCTGTCGATTGGGTCACTCAGAAAAACAAACCGACCCATGAGGAGTTTTTCTTTCTTTCCTCCGCATCCTCAACACCTGCCATTAGCAGAGGTGAGGATAGGATAGGATAGGATAGGATAGGATAGGATAGGATAGGATAAGATAGGAGGGAGGTTGGCTTACTGTCCCTGCTCAAAACCTCCCCTTTAGCCAGACCCCAAATTAAATGCCAAAAAAGATAAAGGGTTATGTTGAACCATAATCATTAAACCTCCTTTCTCCTTGGTCGGGGAAGCTGGCGTAGGACAGCTGACAGCACAGGGCTGTGCAGGATGGGTACGGACAAGACGACCGTGGATAACGTGCCTTTAATTGCTATTAATTATTTAATCATGCTCTCCACGACAGTGCTTAAGACAATCATGTTAATTGCTCTCAAACAAGCTCTGGATGCGTACAAGCTGTAACAGAGACAGGAAGGTATTTAAATCCCATCCCCTGTAGGTTTGGCCCCTTGTCATCCTCCTTTCAACCTGCCACTGAAGACACAGTTTCTGATGATTTGCTCCAGGGTTTCTGTGTTTTCTTTCTGGATGATTTTCAGGTTGACCTGATGGCCCCAAGGTCTTGCTTGGAGGTGCTCTCACCTCCTTGGGGACTATCAGGGCATGGAAGATCATTTCCAGCAGCTGAAAGGGGATATCTCAAGCTCTGACACTCGAGGCCATAAAGGACAAGGAAGCCCCTTCCTTGGTGCTTCTGTTTTGGCTCAGCTGAGAAGTGGCTTTCAAGGTGTCCTGGTTTGGGTTAGAACAGAACAATTCTGTGCTACGGTTTTTATTTTTCAGCTAAGTCTGGCTGAAGTTAGCAGCATGTTTTTGCAGAGAGTCTGCTTCTAGCGGTGATAACGCTCCATGGTTAGAGTTAGTCCCAAGGATTGGTGTGCAAACCAAGGGCACTGCTGGATCTTGTGTACCACACTGGGGGGTGCAGAAAAGTAAAGGCTGCACCTTCAGGGAGGAGCGACCAGGACAGGTGACCCTAAATTAGCCAGCGAGGGATTCCATCCCATCTCCGTCATATTGGGTCTAAAGCTGAGGGATCACGAGGGTCTCGGCCCTTCTCTCTTGGCCCTTTCACCATTTTGCCCTTGATCTTTGGTTTCCCTGAGCTCGAGCTGCTCTCTCGGCTTCGGGACTCTTCCTGGCTGGGTTTGGCCTTGGCAGCTTCAGCTTTGCCCTGAGGCCTCCGGCCCCGGTCTCAGCCCCCGGCTCAGGCCTTGGCTGGGCCCCAGGTTCTGGGCCGCATCCCTGACTCCAGCTCCCGGTTCCCGGATGCTGCTGGGCCCTTCCACAGCATCAGTGGGGACGGGGACGGAGTTACCAGCAGGGGGGTTGGGTTCCATACTGGTTTTGTACATATTTGTATATATTTACTTCTTATTATTGTTATTATTTCATTTTTTACTAAAGCTGTTCTGGTTTCCTTTCCTAATTGCTAAGTCTCTCTCCTTTATTTCCTTTCTTCCCTTTTTGGGTGGGGAGGGGGAGAGAGCGTTCTGTTGCAGATGTGGGGGTGCCCTGGCCCCAAACCATGTCGCAAGGTCATCAGGAGAAATGGGAAGCAAGAAGAGGGAATGAAAACCCAAGATCCTTGCAGAGCCTTGAACAGGCTGCAACGAAAATCCCAAGCTGGCCTGGATGTACCAAGATCTGCAGGACAAGAAGAGAGTGAAAAACTCAGTTTTAAGCCTAGAGTGCTCAGGCTAGGCCTGACATCTTTGAGGGAAAGCAACAAATCCTAACTCTGGAAGAATGAAAAAGAAATTGACTTATAAACCAGAACACTGGCAGAATCTCAAATCGACACGGGCTCCAGGCAACAAAATCAATCACAGTCACATTTTCCAGGCCATACTGGTCGTCAGACACGATCTTAGTGCAGGGTGGGAGGAGGAGGAAAAAAATGCAAGCTTAAATTCGTATGGGTGAAACCAAGAAAATCCATAGTTACAGCATCAAGAACCACATCAGCTAAAACATAGGAAAGCCACGTGGTGACCATTCCCAAGATTAGACAGGAGGAAGGTATAGAGAGAGCATCAGGGCTTGGACAAGCTTCTTGGTTCAGTCCCCAAGGGACTTTATTCCATTAAAGCTTTTTTGACTTTGCCAAAATGGCTGTGCCACCCCCTTGTAGGGTGTTTACACCCCCTCAGCTGGTCTCTCCCTGCTGCTGGAGGCTAACTATGCCGGCAGACTGCAAAACACACCACTTCCCAGCACTGAGAAGCCTCCAGCCCCTTCATCATCCACCAACACTCCCCTTCCCACCTCCCTGACCAGCAACAGGAGAGCCAGGAGGAGCTGGGAAGCATTTCACCCCCATCAGCATCCAAAATAGAAGCACGTTTGAAACAGAGTGATGATTCTCATATCCCAACTCCCACCCCAAAAAGTAGCTCTATGAAAAGAAAACAAAACCAGAAGTGCCTCAGAGTCTGGGCAACCCGAGAGCTGTAGAGTCACCCCTTCTGAGGAGCTCCTCTCCTGTATCCCCAGCTCTGGTGTGGGCAGGGAGGAGCGGACCTGGACGCTAGCAAAAAATTCCTTTCCCAAGCAAGGAAAATGGTTGGGGAGGGGGTTTCCCTGAGCCTACATGGGCTCCGAGAGCACATCAGGCAGTAATTAATCACTTCAGGGTATTGGCTGATGTGTAATTACATGCGGTGACAGGCCTGGCAATGCAGCTTGTTATCAATCATCACCGCATATCAGGCAGGCAGGCTGGGTCATCTCCCAGCCTGGCTGCCAGTTTATCTCAAATGCTGATGTTGCAGGTAAAATCTAAACCCCCAAGACTTAATTCCCAGCATTTCTAGTGGTTCGTGTCACATTCCTGGCCTCGACACCTCCAGCGAGATCCTCTCCCGCCCAGTAGCGCAGGAGGTGAATTCATGGAGTGAAGAGTTCCAGAATTATGTTTAGTAAAATGCAACGTCTTTATGGGCAGTGGTTTTTTGGGGGTGTTTCCTCTCTGGACTGTGCAGACATTTTCTGGCATACCCCCCTTCTTCCACGAGAATTTCTGACTCTTTTTCACCATGAGATCAATTAGACGCTGGGATAATTTCCAAAGGGAAGTGGTGGATTCCCCTACATTGGACAGTTTTAAGACTCAGCTTGGCAGGGTGCTGGGCCAGCTCATTTAAACAATATTTTTTTACCTTGAAAGGCTGGAGTAGATGATCCTCGAGGTGCCTTCCAACCTGGTGGTCTATGATTTCACACGGCTTTGCGGAATCCATCCCTTGCTGCGCAGCTTTTTTTTGCAGGACTCTGTTGTGAACGATACCATGGTTGCCGCTCCTGGTAATTTTCTCAGCAGCTTTGTGGTATTTCATGGTGTAACGAAACCTTCGCGGCCCGGGGGTAACTTTTCACACGGAGGATTCCCACCTTCCCTCGCAGATGTCAGAAGGAAAGGGGAACTTGCAGCCTCCAGGGTTAGACAGCAGATGGAAAGAAGCCAGCGCTTAGCATAGAACAAAAAAAACCCCCTACAAAGTAACTCATGAGTTTTATGCCACTTTCAGGGTTTTGCAATGGCCTGACACGTGATTATTTTTCTTCTTTTTTAAATCTGAGGATTTAAAGGAGCTTCTTCTACCTACATGTAGGATGACTGCAGTGACCAAGCCCCAGAAAGCCAAGGTTTTCTACCCACGAGTCAAGCAACAAGCCCCTGGCAAAGCTGGAGATAAAATCCCACTCTCCCAAAGGTTTGATCTTGTCCCTATCCTCAAGCATCCCGCTTTCAAATACAGAGAGGCATCCCAAGACTGCACCTACGAAAGTAGCTATGATCACTGTCCTGAGGATGAGACAAGAACATCCCAAAGGGCTAAGTTAATAGTGCAGAGTCAAACATCACAGCACATGCTCGGTGTGGAGGAAAGGAAAAAAGGAATCTGAGTGTGGGTGGCTGTTTGGAAACCCATGTTAGCAGAGGATCTGGTAAGACCCTTCCCAACCAGCCTACAAACATTGACTGCTCAGGGCATCGAAGCATCAGACAGGTTTGGCCCCAAAGCTTCACCTTGGGTGACTTCGTGCAGTGCCAGAGCCAAGATGCAATACAGCAAAAGCCGTGGGTGTGCCCAGCAGCTCATCAGCTTACCTCAGTTAAAACCTCCAGCGATCATTTCACATTCTCATCTGGGAGACTTAACTGAGGGAGCTGAGCCTGGTCCACCTCTGAGATGGTTCCTTTTCATAACACGGGGGGGGTGAGTGGTGGCTGAAGGGAGCATGACAGAAGTGTGGCTGCTTAAATCTGCCCTCTTGGGTAGGGTGGGGGAAGGATCCTGCGCAGGCGAGTGCTGGCAACGCACGCTGATGAGCGCAACTGAACTGCTCTCAGCGGTTAGGGATGTTCTCCAGCTCCCTGTTGTCTGAATAGCCCTGGCTCAGCCAGGCGATACGCTTGATACAGTGTGATCCACATGTTCAGCATCCCCCTTGCTTGCTTGGATCCTGCACAGGGACTGGAAAGAGAAAGAAAAGACCTGACAAGAGCGATAAAATGAAGGTTACTCTCTCAGCGACAGTGGGATGGCCTCTCGTTAACCCCATCACACATGCCAGCCCCAGGGAGGTCCAGCATCTCATCTCCCCAGCTTCAGGGAGGGAGGGAGACAGGTTTTTGAGGTAGGCTGGACAGGAGGAGCAGCACGTCCCCAGTGCAGGGGCAGACCTCGCTGTTTCTTTCCTTACCCTGTGGAGCACTAGCTGAAAGACAGAGCATCCTCCCTGGAGATCTGTATCACCTCCCAGCCACCTGGACTTTGCCCACTTGAGACAGAGAAAACACAAGGCTGGATGCCAGCAGGGTTGGCTACGGCTGAGGGATGCCACTGATCTCGTCTGGAGTGGCCCAGGGAAGGAGAAAAGCCCTTCCCGGTGGCCTGCAGCCCCCCCCAGAGGAATGCGAGCTATGCAGGGACCAGAGGTCACTGCAATCAGGCGCAGGGAAGGGCGGCTGTAAAAGGGAAAGATAAACCCAATAAATCAGGCTGGGGGAAGATGAGGAGGGCACAAGTGCACAGAGCTGCCGGAGGATGGTACAAGGCAGCCCCTCCACCCACCTAGGCAGAAGGAGAGGGGGTTGTGGGGGGCAACAGAGCAGCCAGGAGATGGGGGATGCAGCATCTGTAGAGAGAGAGGTGCTGGCGAGACCTGGGATCCTGGTCAGGGTAAAGGGAGCAAGAGGCATCAGTGAGGTGGGGAAAGTCTGTAAAAAATAAGAAAGCAACAGAAGCAGTGGATTAGGTACAGATGGATAAATCCCGCCGAATGCTCAGTTTTATTGTATTTTATTTTTTATTATCCCCATAATGGGATGTGGCAGCCTGTATTCACTGCTGGAGCGTGAAGACACAACATTCTCCTCGGAGGAAGTTACAAATGGCTATGAAGTATTTTAAAACCTGACTTGTTTGTTGTTGTTGTGGGGTTTTTTTCCTGCTTAGACAGGGGACCTCCCTTAGGCTCGAGCCGCTGTGGCGCAAGCATTTATTCCTGCGGCTCCAGCTCTGCACGTCAGACTACAAACCAGTGGCTTAGAGAGGAGATCTTGGACATCTTGGCGACTGAACTGGTGACCTGCTCCCTTTTCACGAGCCCTCCAGGTGAAAACAGGTATCCAGACACATGTTTTTTGGGACACAGAAGCTGTCAGGTAGCTATACTTGCTTATCCAGAGTGCAGAACAAGCCCCCAGTGAAAAGAAATCCGTGCTGGTCCACGTTCATTCTGTGTAAGCAGGAGAGCTACAACAAACCCACCCCAGACGCTCTGGATCTCCTCCTGCCTGGCATGGTCAGAGCTGATGTACCCTGGAGGAGACGATACCAATATAATCCCAGCTTTCCCTGAGAACCCAGCTCCAGTGCAAACTGAGAAACAAACTGAGCCTGCCCATCTGTGGAGAAGCAGATGGGAAATGTGACCCTTGGTGCCTCCAAAAATAAAGAGTGAACTTGAGCAGTCTCCTGGCTTTTAAGCTTGATTTCTTAAGAAGCAAGGCTTGTGCAATGGGGACCTCATATGCCCCCAGCCAGTTCACCATCCTGGCCCCGAGGAACTTTTGAACCTTTTGGCCAGTCTCCCCCAGATTTGGCAGAGGAGCTGAAGTCTCGCTTCAGCCACGGAGCGCCTACAAACCTTGCGAAAATAGGTGACTCGCTGGAGAAGAAAGAAAAACGCTATAAATATCCTGAGTGAGGGAAGGATTCATCACTCGCTCAGCTCTTATTATACTTCAGAGAAAGCTGTTACAAAAACCCCTGCCACAAAGAAAGGCCCAGGCGTGAATCACTCCTAGTGAGCTATCAAAGAATCCAACCACAGCGGCGAAATCCAAGTGGACCCAGACATCCCTTGGTGCCTCTGCTCCAGGCCACGTACTCATGCTCGTTGCCTGACCTTTGACGATGGTGTGGGCACCGTGTCCCTTTGGGAAAGGTCTCCTAGGGGGCAGAGGTATATCTGGTTGAAAAGAGATAACACCTCCCTTTGAAGATGCTGCCTACAAAGGCTTTCTACCTCTGAAAGACCGACGGGTAGCAACTACCCGAGCTTGTCCACAACCTCCAACGCATTCCCTAGAGGATCAAAAAGATCAGGGGAAGTGTTTTTTAGGATGTATAGAATAGAAGAGAGAGGAATCAGCATCACAAGCCCATCCTCCATGGGCTCCCGCTAGGTCTCATCTTCTTTTTCCCCTTGACTGGATTCAAGCAAGCTGGGGACTGGGACCTGTGGGTGAGGATAACAACCACAAGCCCCAGCGGGGCCAGTGGCTTCAAGGGCAACAATAATTCTCTGTGCAAAGTCCTTTCCCACAGACTAGGCTTTGATAAGCTGTTAAACAAAACACTCAAAATGCCGAGCTTTGGCCTAAAAGTTAAAGTCTGAAGTCTGTGGGGATGAAACCAGGTTCTCCACTATCCAGGATCGTGGAGAGGGCTGGACTGCGAGATAATGTAGATGCCTAGAATAACCTAAATAGCCCAGATAACCTCTGGTCTGGGGCATGACATATCCATCCATCCCTGAATCGGAGCCATGGAGCCTGCTTTGACCTGACTCAAGGTTTCGCATACCACAGCAGCAGCTCTGCACGACAGATCCCGGGGTTGCTCAATGCATGGTCAAGGTCTTTGAATCTGCCACAGGGCAGCGCACGGGAGAGTGGTGGGGTCTGAAATTATCGGCTTGTGCTGGAGAGTCCTGCTGAAGCAACCAAGTCCACCCTGAAGGCAATGACAGCAGGCTCTCAGTGGGCAGGGTTGAAATGGATTCGGACCAGCTTTGCAGACAAGCAGGGATGCCAGGAAGAAGGGTTGGCAGGGATCAAGTTGATAGCGGGTGACCAGCACTGTGCAAGACCATGGGGAAGTGCCTACAGCATTGCAAACATAGTTGCAGATGTCCCTGCT